>SJYC01110928.1:0-41150 GCA_006408675.1 Madoqua kirkii | reverse complement strand
TAAAACCAGCTTGAACATCAGGGAGTTCACGGTTCACGTATTGCTGAAGCCTGGCTTGGAGAATTTTGAGCATTACTTTACTAGCGTGTGAGATGAGTGCAATTGTGCGGTAGTTTGAGCATTCTTTGGCATTGCCTTTCTTTGGGATTGGAATGAAAACTGACCTTTTCCAGTCCTGTGGCCACTGCTGAGTTTTCCAAATTTGCTGGCATATTGAGTGCAGCACTTTCACAGCATCATCTTTCAGGATTTGAAACAGCTCCACTGGAATTCCATCACCTCCACTAGCTTTGTTCATAGTGATGCTTTCTAAGGCCCACTTGACTTCACATTCCAGGATGTCTGGCTCTAGATGAGTGATCACACCATCGTGATTATCCGGGTCGTGAAGATCTTTGTGGTATAGTTCTTCTGTGTATTCTTGCCATCACTTCTTAATATCTTCCGCTGCTGTTAGGTCCATACCATATCTGTCCTTTATCGAGCCCATCTTTGCATGAAATGTTCCCTTGGTATCTCTAATTTTCTTGAAGAGATCTCTAGTCTTTCCCATTCTGTTCTTTTCCTCTATTTCTTTGCATTGATCGCTGAAGAAAGCTTTCTTATCTCTTCTTGCTATTCTTTGGAACTCTGCATTCAGATGCTTATATCTTTCCTTTTCTCCTTGGCTTTTCGCTTCTCTTCTTTTCACAGCTATTTGCAAGGCTTCCCCCAGATAGCCATTTTGCTTTTTTGCATTTCTTTTCCACGGAGATGGTCTTGATTCCTGTCTCTTGTACAATGTCACGAACCTCATTCCATAGTTCATCAGGCACTCTATATATCAGATCTAGGCCCTTAAATCTATTTCTTACTTCCACTCTATAATCATAAGGGATTTGATTGAGGTCATACCTGAATGCTCTAGTGGTTTTCCCTGCTTTCTTCAATTTCAGTCTGAATTTGGTAATAAGGAGTTCATGATCTGAGCCACAGTCAGCTCCTGGTCTTGTTTTTGTTGACTGTATAGAGCTTCTCCATTTTTGGCTGCAGAGAATATAATCAATCTGATTTCGGTGTTGACCATCTGTTGATGTCCATGGGTAGAGTCTTCTCTTGCATTGTTGGAAGAGGGTGTTTGCTATGACCATTGCATTTTCTTGGCAAAACTCTATTAGCCTTTGCCCTGCTTCATTGAGTCTTAGGTATCTCTAAGGTATCGCCTTATTTATGATATTGCCCCATGTGATACTTAGCTGTAGCATTAATGGGCAATCAATATCTGCCAAAAGGATGCACCTTTCTCAAAGGTATTGAATGGAATCCCATGGTTCCCATTAACAATACTCCATGCACTTTTCCCTCACTTTATTTGATTATGACCGTGGACTTTAGTTCTGTTCTGCACTGAGAATCTCACTTCAAGTATGAGTTACTCTACTCTAGGAATCTTGATTCATCTATTAGTCTGGGTATGGCCTCTTATCTCAGCATCTCCACCACAATCTCAAGCATTCCCACAAATCCATCCCCAGTTAACACACAGCTAAGTCAAACAGACTGCTTGCCTCTCCCCAGTTCCAGAAGCAGGCTTCTGTTCCTAAATTCCTCCTATGTACTAATTCTAGTGCTGCTGAGGAGAAATCTCAGTATCTATGTGTGTGTGTGTGTGTGTGTGTGTGTGTGCACGTGCACGTGCAAAAGAGTGTACATGGGTGCTCAGTCCCTTAGGCGTGTCTGACTCATTGTGACCCCATGGACTGTAGCCCACCAGGCTCCTCTGTCCATTGAATTTTCTAGGCAGGAATACTGGAGTGTGTTGCCATGCCCTCCTCCAGGATCTTCCCCATCCATCGGTCGAACCCATGTCCCTTGCATCTCCTGCACTGGCAGGCGGCTTCTTTACCACTGCACCACCTGGGAAGCCCATTGATAGGGTAAGCGAATACAGTGCATTCAGTGAAAAGAACACAGGCAGAACATCTGCACAAGTGGATAGCGACGTAGTCAATGGGGGTAAAGAAATGAAACTCAACTGGTGGCGAGTTTTGAGTGTCAGGACTGGTAAAAAGTTCCCATTCCCTGGCTCACTGTGGTTTTGCCGATGCAGCCACAGAATCCCTCCCAAGGCAGAACTGCAGGTGGAAGCCAGAACAGGTACTAATGATTCTCTTTAGTGCCAAACTGCATTTTGAGAGACTTGCAGATCGCTATTGCTAAAACCTCCATCTAGATCCTTCTCCCTGAATTCAATGACACAATATGATTCTAATTGGTAATGTGAGACTTTTTTTAAGGAATAAAATAAAAACAAAAGGCAATCATGTTGTTAGCAAGAAATATTCAATATAATGTACTTTGAGTTGTTTCAACATTACAACCTAACTAAATTGACCTTGGTTATTAGACCAATTGAATAGAGATGTATTATTCTTAGTTTAACAAAGGAATGAGAGAATCATTAAAACATAAAATTTATGCATGCACCCAGCTAACTACCTCTCTGTAGTTAAATGTAATTGCAGTTTTCCAGCAGAAGAATTTGTGGAGGATGAAAGTGCAAAGGAATAAAAGCTTGGGAAAGTAGCTCCAAATGGACAGAAAATATAACGTCAATTATCTCAATGCCAAAAAATCTGTGTCTTATGAAAAATTGGAGATCTGCTGAACTTTAGAAGTATTTGTGTTTTTCAGACATATTCTCAGTGTCAGTGGAAGAATAACACGTAAAGAAGAATTGTATCACATGTGTCTTGTAACAGGTACTGCTTGAAATCAGTGGTTCCCATCTACTTTCGCCACCTCTTTCTTTAATGTAAAAACAAACAACCAAACAAAAAAGGAAGATCAGTTTTTCATTGTGAATCTTAGAATTTATTCTAAGAAAAGTTATCTCAAATGGTACATATTTCAGACCCAGCTTTAAGTCTTTTATTTTTATTTTTTCTAGTTCACATAATAACAGTAAGTGCAAAGGAATAAAACTTGGGAAAGTAGCTCCAAATGGACAGAAAATATAACGTCAATTATCTCAATGCCAAAAAATCTGTGTCTTATGAAAAATTGGAGATCTGCTGAACTTTAGAAGTATTTGTGTTTTTCAGACATATTCTCAGTGTCAGTGGAAGAATAACACGTAAAGAAGAATTGTATCACATGTGTCTTGTAACAGGTACTGCTTGAAATCAGTGGTTCCCATCTACTTTCGCCACCTCTTTCTTTAATGTAAAAACAAACAACCAAACAAAAAAGGAAGATCAGTTTTTCATTGTGAATCTTAGAATTTATTCTAAGAAAAGTTATCTCAAATGGTACATATTTCAGACCCAGCTTTAAGTCTTTTATTTTTATTTTTTCTAGTTCACATAATAACAGTACTAAGAAAGGGATCAGGTAATCAGCAATGCTCTAACATTTTCCCAACAGCTATTAATTTAGCTTTACATGTATAAAAAATGGTTGATTTAAAGGAGGATTCATTTGAATTAAAAGCTCTGAAAAAAAAGAAAATCCTAGTGGTGTTCATTCAGCCACCATCCAGAGACGTGTTGTTTACCAGACCTAATATATTCAGATCACATTGGGCATGGCGTATCTCTTCTGAGATCTATGTATCAGGAAGACTTAGCTTGCATATATTAAACTTGAAATTCAATTGGCCGCTGATTTAACACTCATTAGAAAATTTCTTTGATCATTTGGACTTCCATGAAGCTCTGCTTACAAAGAGAAAGTAACTTTGCATTGGACAGACCATAAAACACAAGATCAGAGTCATATCTAATGTTTTATTCTGAGAGAGCACAGCCTCTAGAAATTCTTGTGCGTAGGAAAAGGGGGAAGCCAATTCGGTTCTCTAATTGCAAGTGATGGCCCTAAGGAGCCACACCAGATAAGGAAACTCTACCCGGAGAGGGTTCAGTCTTTTTGAGAGGGTATGCCTCTGAGAGCCTGGTGGGCTGCTGTCTATGGGGTCGCACAGAGTCGGACACCACTGAAGCGACTTAGTAGCAGCAGCAGCAGCAGCAGCAGCAGCAGCAGCCTCTGAGATGCTTTTGGAGTGAGTGAGTCGTCAGAGTTGTTGGCGAATCCTATGGGTGAGGAGCCATGCTTCCAGCAACTTTGGGGGCTTTTCAGTCTTAGAAGCCCTTTCACAATTGAGATTCTCCATTTTTAAAGCCCCAGAGGCAATCTGCAAAGGTATGGATCCTCATTAATTTCTGATGTGTGTTGTATGTCTGCAGGAGACCTAGATTCTATGCATTGTTTCAGATGTGAGATTTTACACTTTTGTATCTTATTAATGGCAGGGGAGGGGATGTTTGTTGGAGGAATGTTTGCCGTTAGTAAAGGTGGATTGGATGGGAATTTCTAAGTGGATCTGATTGAATTCTCTGATGAATACGTGATGCTTTACCTCTACACCTATAGTTCTCCCACTAAGATATGTGCTGTCTGTTTGGACATATGGCCACACTCAGGATTTTTCTGGTTTTTACTTATTTTTATTTATATCCTGGCCGAGTTAATTATCTTCAGGGAATACTTGTGGTGTGTTCAATGGAGAGCTAGAGAGTGGCTCTGGAGATAATATGTTTAATTAAACTAAAAATTCTCTAGCACCTGTCTATGGAAGCTGGTGCTGCAGAATGCTTGTTCCTCAAACAAATCAGGGATACATTTCAATCTGTATCCACCAGGGCCTGAACATTACGGTTATTTCTCTTCGGCGTACTGTACTGGGGTCGATGTGAGTGGAAAGGTAGAGGGAAGGTCAAGAAGGAAAAAAAAAGAACACACACACACAAATCTAAATAATACATTCACGTCTATAATATGTAAAACTTAAGATGTGTCAGAAATGGCCGATAAATTGACAGACTTTTCAAATGCCTCTTCTGCATGTAACAACTGTGTGTTCTTAATACATTTTTTGTTGATGCAAAGCACTATAGTGATAGATATCTTGATCTCATGCTTGCAACTAGAAATAAATTCTACATGTTCACATTGTATCCCTTGAAAGTGTAATCGTTTGGGTCTAATGGATGCTGTGGTGTGCTGCTCCAATGCTGACATTCAGTTCAGTTCAGTCGCTCAGTCGTGTCCGACTCTGCAACCCCATGAATCGCAGCACGCCAGGCCTCCCTGTTCATCTAAGAATTGATGCTTTTGAACTGTGGTGTTGGAGAAGACTCTTGAGAGTCCCTTGGACTGCAAGGAGATCCAACTAATCCATTCTGAAGGAGATCAACCCTGGGATTTCTTTGGAAGGAATGATGCTGAAGCTGAAACTCCAATACTTTGGCCACCTCATGC
This sequence comes from Madoqua kirkii, assembly GCA_006408675.1. Taxonomy (NCBI): domain Eukaryota; kingdom Metazoa; phylum Chordata; class Mammalia; order Artiodactyla; family Bovidae; genus Madoqua; species Madoqua kirkii. The sequence goes on along the minus strand of SJYC01110928.1, from coordinate 35,852 downwards.
AAAGAGTTGACTCATTGGAAAAGACTCTGATGCTGGGAGGGGTTGGAGGCAGGAGGAGAAGGGGACGACAGAGGATGAGATGGCTGGATGGCATCACTGACTCGATGGACATGAGTGTGAGTGAACTCCGGGAGATGGTGATGGCCAGGGAGGCCTGGCGTGCTGTGATTCATGGGGTCACAAAGAGTTGGACACGACTGAGTGACTGAAGTTGAGCTGAACTGGTTTGTTTTAACCATGCCCAGGCCCCAGTGGAATTCGACTGAATGAAAATAACGTGCAAGCAGAGAGCGACAGAGCTAGGTGACATACCAGGACCCCTCAAATTTTCCAGGTCTATGAATTGCCTGGGGCTCTGGTTAAAATGCAGACTGGTTCAGCAAGTCATGGGCACCTCTGGGGCTGGTGCCAAACCACACTGGATTTAGGAGATCAAGGAAGCTTAAGATAAACATAAATAAGGAGGTACAGAGCCCCCCTCCCAAATATGGCTGACAATTATCTGATGGGTTTGCATTACAGATTCAGATCCTGCACATTAAGATACTATCAGTTCAGCTCAGTCACCCAGTCGTTTCTGACTCTTTGTGACCCCATGGACTGCAGCACACCAGGCTTCCCTGTCCATCACCAACTCCCGGAGTTTACTCAAACTCATGTCCATCAGGTCGGTGATGTCATCCAACCATCTCATCTTCATGCCCTTCTCCTCCTGCCTTCAGTCTTTCCCAGTGTCAGGGTCTTTTCCGATGAGTCAGTTCTTCGCATCAGGTGGCCAAAGTATTGGAGTTTCAGCTTCAGCATCAGTCCTTCCAATGAATATTCAGGGTTGATTTCCTTTAGGATTGACTGGTTTGACCTCCTTGCAGTCCAAGGGACCCTCAGGAGTCTTCTGTGACACCACAGTTCAAAAGCATCAATTCTTCAGCGCTCAGCTTCCTTTATGATCCAACTCTCACATCCCATACACAACTACTAGAAAAACAATAGCTTTGACTAGACAGACTTTTGTCAGCAAAGTAATGTCTCTGCTCTTTAATATGCTGTCTAGGTTTGCCATAGCTTTTCTTCCAAGGAGCAAGGATCTTTTAATTTCATTGCTGCAGTCATCATCTGCAGTGATTTTTGGAGCCCAAGAAAAGAAAGTCTGTTGCCGTTTCCATTATTTCCCCATCTGTTTGCCATGAAGGAATAGGCCGGATGCCATGATCTTAGTTTTCTGAATGTTGACTTTTAAGCCAGCTTTTTCACTCTCCTCTTTCACTTCGATCAAAAGGCTCTTTAGTTCTTCGCTTTCTGCCATAAGGGTGATGTCATCTGCATATCTGAGTTTACTGATATTTCTCCCAGCAATCTTGATTCCAGCTTGTGCTTCATCCAGTCCAGCGTTTCTCATGATGTACTCTGCATATAAGTTAAATAAGCAAGGTGACAATATACAGCCTTGACGTACTCCTTTCCCAATTTGGAACCAGTCTGTTGTTTCATGTCCAGTTCTAACTGTTGCTTCTTGACCTGCATACAGATTTCTCAGGAGGCAGGTAAGGTGGTCTGGTATTCCCATCTCTTTAGGAACTTTCTAGTTTGCGGTGATCCACACAGTCAATAAAGCAGAAAGTGAAAATGAAAGTGAAGTCGCTCAGTTGCGTCTGACTCTTTGCGACCCTGTGGACTGTAGCCTACCAGGCTTTTCTGTCTATAGGATTCTCTAGGCAAGAATACTGGAGTGGGTTACCATTTCCTTCTCCAGGGGTCGAACCCGGGTCTCCTGCATCTGAGGCAGACGCTTTAACCTCTGAGCCAGAAGTAGATGTTTTTCTGAAACTCTCTTGCTTTCTTGATGATCCAACATATGCTGGCAATTTGATCTCTGGTTCCTCTGCCTTTTCTAAATTCAGCTTGAACATCTGGAAGTTCACGGTTCATGAACTGTTGAAGTTTCACTTGTAGAATTTTGAGCATGACTTCGCTAGTGTGTGAGATGAGTGCAATTGTGCGGTAGTTTGAGCATTCTTCAGCATTGCCTTTCTTTGGGACTGGAATGAAAACTGACCTTTTCCAGTCCTGTGGCCACTGCTGAGTTTTCCAAATTTGCTGGCACACTGAGTGCAGCACTTTCACAGCATCATCTTTCAGGATTTGAAATAGTTCAACTGGAATTCCCATCACCTCCACTAGCTTTGTTCATAGTGATGCTTCCTAAGGCCCACTTGATATCACATTCCAGGATGTTTGGTTCTAGGTGAGTGATCACACCATTGTGATTATCTTGGTCATGAAGATCTTTTTTGTACAGTTCTTCTGTGTATTCTAGCCACCTCTTCTTAATATCTTCTGCTTCTGTTAGGTCCATACTATTTCTGTCCTTTACTGTGCCCATCTCTGCATGAAATATTCCCTTGGTGTCTCGAATTTTCTTGAAGAGATCTCTAGTCTTTCCCATTCTACTGTTTTCCTCTGTTTGTTTGCACTGATCACTGAGGATACGATCAGTTTTAGAGAAATTACTTCAGTGTTCTTCTGTCATCCTTGTTCCTTTAAAACTGAGACACAGACTCAACTGACCTGTAAGTGTGAATGTTGTCAAAGAAGAGAAGATAGACCACCACACCACTTCTCCTTCCACCACTGAAGTATTCAAATACAAGTTTGTATAGTTCACATTTTAGACGCTCTACTAGTTAGATGCTGAAACACAGACTCTCTGAGCGTGTGTGTGTCTGTGTCTGGCAATTCTGAGCGCATCAAGACTTTTCTTCTTTTCTAAATGCAGTCATCTTCACAAACAACTTTGACAACACACTTTCATTTTGTCCGAGTTGCTCGGGATGAGATTCGCTCAGCCATTAAAAGGTGGGAAAGTGTCCTGCTGCTTGTGTAGATGAGAGAAGGCCACTGTTTTGTCAGATGTCAGCTACCCATCAGCTGAGGCTGAGGAAGCGACTGGTAACATGATGGGGTCGGTAAGAAGCCCTCCAAGCCTTAATTATCAGAGTGCCCCCCGTTTCGCTGGGCTTGTCACTGACTTCTGACAAGCTCAGAGGCAGACGAAAAGACAAACAGCACATCACCAGCTCGTTAATTAGCAAGGAGCACAAAGCAACCCAAATTGTAAGCCCAGGAAAATACGCCACAGAGTTGCTTTTTGTACATTGGATTTCATCAACACAGGCAAGGGGAATCGGGGAATGTTTCACACTTCAGAAAATATCTGATTGTTCTTTGGGATCCACTTCAGCCTTCAGGAAGGCAAGCAGTTCTTTTAATCTCTCAAAGGCTTACAGAGGACCTACTGTGTGTCCGGTTCTAAGGATATAATGTAGCAGATTGATTCTTTCTTCCTTGTATTCATTCAACAAACAGGCATTGTTGCCTCCTGTCTCCTACTGTATGCTGGATTCTAGGTGTGTGTATAGAAAACACAAAGGCACATTCTGATACAGACTGCAACGTGGATGAACCTGGAGACGCCACACGGGATACGCCAGTCACAAAAGGACAAATACTGAAAGACTCCACTTATACGAGGTCCCTGCTGCTGCTGCTAAGTCGCTTCAGTCGTGTCCGACTCTGTGCGACCCCATAGATGGCAGCCCACCAGGCTCCCCCATCCCTGGGATTCTCCAGGCAAGAACACTGAAGTGGGTTGCCATTGCCTTCTCCCCTAGACTAGTCAAATTCATAGAGACGGAGCAGGACGGTGACTGCGGGGGCTGGGGGAGGGTTGGAGAGCTATTATTTAATAGGCACAGAGTCTCAGTCTCAGAGGGCTTCCCCAGGGCTCAGCAGTAAAGAATCCGCTTGCAATGCAGGAGATGTGGGTTCAATCCCTGGGTCTGGAAGGTCCCTTGGAGGAGGAAATGGCAGCCCACTCCAGTGTTCTTGCCTGGGAGATCTCATGGACAGAGGAGCCTGGCGGGCTGCAGTCCACGGAGGCACAGAGAGTCGCACATGACTGAGCACAGGTGTTCAGCTTCAGAAGACAGTAAGCTTTCTGGAGATGGATGATGGGAATGTACTTGATGCCACAGGATTCTGCTCTTATAAATGGTTAAAGTGGTAAGTGTTATGTTATAGGTATTTTACCACAATTTTTGAAAGGAAAATAAAACTCACAAAGGCATGATTCCTGCTGTCATAGAAATTATAGACATGAAAGAAACTGAGAAATTAATATATGACTACACATAGAGTTGCTATGAAAGAGGACAAATTCCTCTCCTATAGGTCAATATGATGAATCTGCCTAAATGCAAAAATGACCATGACATTATTTGCTTTATAGAAGAATTTTTCGCTTTACAAGTGGGTCCCTTTTGATATCTAACTCTTGAGTATGTTGAAGGTTTATAAATAAATCACTCACCACATAACTAAGAGGCCTGTAGGCAGGGAATTTTCAAGATAAATTGTTATGAGGCAGTGCCAATTGAAGATCAATCAGAAATTACAATAAACATCTCAGTAATTACAATGAATACTAATGGAAAGAATGACTTAACTCATAAAAGTTTACTATACAGCCAGTCTAACACACACATATACCTATAAAATGATGTGATGAAAAAATTCCATACGAGGCTACACGGTTTGCATATTTAATAGACACGGTTATTGCCTGTGAACCAATATTCCATATTTACTTGTCTAATATTCCTGCCCCTGCTGATTATGTGAGCATTGGTGTTTTTCAAAGTATAAAAACAGCATGTTGCTTCAGTACTCACAGCTATTGTGCAAAGGGTTTAAACTTTTGCATCTTTGTTTTTCTAAAAAATCCTTAGCAAAAACTTCTCATTAAAATGTAGAGAAGAAAAGCATCCAAAAATTTAACTTGGAACTTGCAATTAAAAAAAAAACCCACTACACGAAGCTTTTGGATTGAACACCGTGCTTTTATCCTCTGACAACGTGGCAAACTTTCAGCACTTCCTGGAATATTTCCCAACTCCTTTAAACACCTGAAGGGTTTCTTGCATGCTGGATTAGTTGGCAGGGAGGGTGGGAGTAATGAGAAAATAGCAGAAGGGGGATAAAAGAGAAAGCAAATCTTTTAGATGAACCCACCAAATAGTCACTTCCCTTACCGGCAACTTGATCTGGTCTCAAGCAGAGAAAATACTGCCAGGATAATTAACAATTCTAGTTTTAAAAAGCTGAAGTTAATCATCTAAAGGGCAGGCTGCTCTGGAAATTAAAGATGATATCTAAGGCATTTACAGCAATATATGTTATAGCCACCAATATTACACAGAAATATGTAGGTTGGCGTCCCCTCCTAATGGTCTAGGACAGGCAGACAGGTGAAATAATTGAGCACAGAGGTTGAGCAGAGACGGGAGGGAACACAGAAGCTAGGCTCTTAATGAAATGGGCAGATGTTTCTCAGCCAACTGTGGCTGGGCAGGTGTGGCCCCATATGGACAGAGCCTCTAGATTTCAGAAGAAGCTAGAACTTCTCATTTTCAAGTAAAATCTCCCGTGTGTTAAATACTGACACTCACGTAATTAATTTTTTAAGTATACACAATTTTATCACTGCTGGGCAGGCCAAACAGAACACATCTGCAAGCTGAATTCACTGGGGACCACAAATCTTGACCCAACTCCCAGTTGTTTCTAGTTCCCAATGCTCTTCGTGGCAGGAGAGCATTCTGGCCTCCGAGCCCCTCCAGAAGCCTATGGAGGCAGGTCCCACTCAGAAAGCAGATGCCATCCTAGGTACCAGCGAGAGAGGGGCTGGCCACCACTAGGTCTTCAGGAATGCTCTGCTGGACAGAGGACTCCACCAAGCCAGCCTTAGATGCTCTGGGTGACATGGAAGATCTACGCTTCGCTGGGAGGCATGGGCTTCAAGACTCGCCTTGGGGATGTCCCAGCATGCAAGGCGTTGAGAGGTCCCCAACACCTCAGGTGCGGAGGCAGAACTCATCCTGACTGTTGTTCAGTCATGCAGCTGTCTCTGACTCTTTACAACCCCATGGACTGCCGCACACCAGGCTCCTCGGTCCTCCACTATCTCCCAGAGTTTGCTCAAATTCATGTCCACTGAGCCAGTGATGCCATCCAACCATCTCATCCTCTGCCACTCCCTTCTCCTTTTGCCTTCAATCTTTCCCAGCATCAGGGTCTTTCCCACTGAGTCACCTTTTTGCATCAGGTGGCCAAAATACTGGAGCTTCAGCAACAGTTCTTCCAGTGGATATTCAGGGTTGATTTCCTTTAGGATTGACTGGTTTGATCTCCTGGGTTTTGTATAAACATCTCCCCATTTCTTCTTGGCTCTTCACACATAATTTTTGTCTAATAATGAACAAGAGCAAAAAGTGAATAACACTGAGGATGAAATTTCTGAAGAGGATGATCTCCAGGAAGTTCCAAGAAGATCTGGAGTAGAGTATTCTGGGCTCAGTCACTTCAATTGTGTCTGACTCTCTGTGACTCCATGGAGCATCTCCCGCCAGGCTCCTCTATCCATGGGGTTCTCCGGGCAAGAACACGGGGGTGGGTTGCCGTTTCCTCCTGCAGGGCATTTTCCAGGCGCAGGAATCAAGCTCGCTTCTCTTTCTGTCTCCTGAACTCGCAGGCAGCTTCTTGGCCACTAGCGCCACCTCCCCCCTGCTGCCAGAACCCAGACGGTGTCAAGGTCACGTCCATCTGCTTTCCAGGAGTTGCGAGTGTTTTCCTGCATGAAGACTCGGGTCAGGAAGACACAAGACAGATACAAACACAAATCTTGAGATTTATCTTTGGCAAAAGAAATAAAGGTATTTTCTCTAGCTAGTTCTTGCCCCGGTTTCAAATGAACAGATTTTTTTTTTTTTCCACCAAAGAACTACCCAGTAAAGGAGGATGGGAGACGAATGTGGCATATTTCAAGTATGTTCTCAAATAGAAGCACTTTCTTTCACATGCCCAAATTTTCCAAGCTCCATCACCAGACTGCCAAACTGCCTGATCTCGGGGAAAATCGGCCCTTGAGTTTGTTTGGGTTTTTTCGACTAGCATAGGTTTTATTTTAATATTTTCCATTTTGCCATGTGGGAGTTCTCTCTAGTTTGTTTCAACAGCCTACCACGCCCATCTGTCTTAAACCCACTTCAGGCACATGTGTATTACCTTTGTGTTCTCTGGAGGTATTTGAATTTACTTACCTTGGAAGTTTGTTCCTTTTCTTTTCTTCATTCGTCTACTTACTTTTCTAAAAAGAAACACACCTTGAAATGAACTCTAAGACAGATGCAGTGCATCCTCACCAACTGGACAAACAAAGCCCAGCTGCCCGTAGGCCTGCACCAAACACTGAAGATGAAACCAGGAGTGAAGCTGTGGCCACAGTGCTTTCCTGGTGGCCCAGTGGTTAGACCACACTTCCAACGGAGGGGGCGTGGTTTCAGTCCCTGGTCAGGGAACTAAGAGCCCACACGTCACGTGGAGAGGCCCCCTCAAAAATATTTCAAGGACAAAGAGCTCAAGATCACACAACAAGAAAGAAAAAGCCAACAGGCTCACCGCCAACTCTAAGCTGCTCCAAAGTAGATGTGTTTGGGTGCCATCGACAAAAGCAAGAACAATTTCTCACTGGGTTTGGGGCTCTGGCCTCCCATCCCTTTTGGAGGCTGCTGCGTGGTTACCCTGAACCTAGTTTATCCGTTTTTAATTGGTCGGGAGGCTGTAATTGGTGAAGGCCGTGCTATTTGTGGGAGGTGTATGGTCCTTCCGTCGGCCTTGTTGGGGTTGGCCATGAGCTTTGGCTGACGCGATGTGAGCCAGCGTGTCCAGGCAAAAGTTCAAGAAGAACGAGGCTAATGGAGAAGAGCTGACTGGGCTGCAACAATCAGTGTTTCTGCCTTAACAGAAACGTGTATCACACCAAGCCACTGAAACGCGGGGCTCGACCGCTGCGCAGCACAGCCACCTAATGCCCCAGCGGAGCTTACTAACAATTGTTTTTAAGGAGAAGAAAGGTTGACACTCTCCTGTTCAGATAATCTCCATGCATCCACTGACCCACACAGCAGAAATAAGTACCCAGGACAATACAAGTAGACAAGTGGAGCAAAATGAGGATAAATACCAAGTTCCTTATCCCGCTCCCCAAAATCCGCCCAGTCCCCCTAATTTTGCTCATTTTAGTAAATGTTAACTCCATCTTTTTCATTGTTCAGAACATTGGGGTCTTCCTTCACTTTCTTTCTTTCACACCTCACAGTCCAATCAACAGCAAATGCTGTTGGCTCAGCTGTTGAAATAGATCATAAAGCTGCCCCTTTCCACCAAACCCACCTTCCCCACCCTGACCCCAGCCACCATGACATCTGGCCCGGAACGCCGCAGTGACGCCCTGATTTCCCACTTCCGGCCCTATCCCCTCAATTCCGGGCAGCCTTCGGATTAATCTTCCTTAAAACCAAATTTACATCATGCCTTCGTCTCTTTAAGTCTCCAGTGCTTCCCGCCGCATTCAGGGCACCAGCGGGTCTCCGGGCCTCCCCTCGGCCCTCGAGCCCAGCTCCCTGCTTTCCTCGCTGCTCCTCCGCCAGGCGCGCCGGGACCGGGACCGCTCTTCGTGGGGAGCCGGGTGGTTTGCTCGCGCCTCCTACACGTCTGGGCTCAGGTATCGCCTCATCGATGCAGCCTTTTCTGAATATCCCGTGTCAAAGGGCAAGGCCAGACCCGTGGCCTCCCCTCCTGTCTTCCGTACCTTGGCTCAACATTCTCCACAGGACTCGCCGCAATCTGACAAACTACACATGTAAAGATGTTAGTTCTAGACTCACAGACACAGGAAGCAAATTTGTCATTACCAAAGGGGAGAGGCAGGGGATAAACGAACAGTTTGGGATTAGCACATACAAACGACCATATATAAAATAAACAACAACGTCCTACTGTACAGGGCAGGGAGCTACATTCCCATTTTATAATAACCTATAATGAAAAAGAAATATATTTATCTATAACTAAATCACTGTGCCATATATCAGAAATTAACAAGACATTATAAATCAATACTTCAACTTTAAAAAAAAAAGAAGGACAAAAAAGACGTTAATTCTTTTCTGATTCTCTCTCCTGGAGGTAAGTCCCATGAGGATAAGAAATTTATTTTGTTCACTACTTTATCCTGAGGTCCTACAAAGTGCCAGGCACAAAATAAGTACTCAATATATATTTCTTGAAAAAAAATTGGAATCAGACAAATCTCCATACATTTGAATTCCAGCTCTGACATGAGCAGTGACCTGGACAGGTTTCATTACCTCTGACCTTCTCTTTCACCTCCCAGTAAATGTGACACTACTCTCCTGCCTTCAGAGTTTTTGCAGAGTATAGAGGTAATGCATTGTCACTGCTCATGTAGACAAAAGATAGCTGCTATCATCACAGATCCTCTCTCTCGCCCCTCTCTTACTTTTCTTCACCCTGCTCCAGCCACACTGGCTCAAGCAACCTTGCTAAAGCAAACCAAGAGAGCCTGCACATGACCTCTGCACCTGCTGTTGGCCTGGAATCCCAAGCCCCAGTCCTCTGTCTTCTCACCACTCAAGATACAGCTACGACGGGGCCTCTTCGTGTAAGACATCCCCGGCCACCTTGCCTCAAGCACCACGTCAGTGGCACTCAATCACCTCATCACTTTATCGTCTCCATTGACTTATCACGTTGTTATTCATGTGTTTGCTTGCCCTTCCAGGGCTGCCGCCCTGGAAGATAAACTCCAGGAGGAGAAAATTGAGCGGACATGTCCACCAGCACTTCTGCATTACCTGCACATAAGACACACTTAATAAATATCTGTTGCACAGGCAAACTGAAGGTTTAATGGAGGAAACATAGACTCAGAATAATGTATATGCCTCATAATATGTTTTTATGATCGTTGTGGTAGAGTCAGTCCGTATGGATTAAGAATAAGGCGATAATGTGCGAAGAGGGAAAAGCAGAACAATGGAAAACTTTGGAAGGATTCTGCATCCAAAGAGAACAGACCTGGAAAGTGTTTTGTTTTTAAAGGAGACAGAGTCAGGTGGGAGTGTGGTTTGAATTAGGTTCTAAAATTGAAGAATCATCAGTCTCACCCAGATGACACCAAAGTCCTAGGAAAGCAAGGGACCTTTCGGCAGACTCACAATTCCAGTATTTACAGAGAACGGACGATGCAGAGAAGAAGCTAAGAATCCCTGCCTCATTCACGTGTGAGCAGACACACTTGAACATGAGGAGCTGGAGAGCAACGAGGGCTGGATGACTCAGGACCTGCTTTCCTTCACACCACTCCTGAACGGAGAGCAGCTTTGCCCTTCGGGCAGAGACTGAAACGTCTCCTCCCCTTTGGGATTCAAAACGGACATGAAAAACATCCCTCTAAAAATGGTCACACTCAGGTTTGGGAGATTTGCCAGTGCAACCTGGAACCAGACAGCAGGAAACAAAAATACTGCTTCAGTCTCTGTAACCGCTTGACATATCCATAACCATCTAAGTGTCGTCTCTCTCGCATGGACTCACCCACCGGTGAGATGGTCAACGTTTACTGAGAGGATACAGCCAAATGCCACCTCGCAGAAGTCAAGAAGCTGCTCTGATTTCTAAATTAGTTCAAAGCTGTTATTTCTCCCTCTCTGGAAGAAGGCATCTTGAAACATCAGTGTCTTGATTTAGATCAGCCCTGGGATTTCTTTGGAAGGAATGATGCTAAAGCTGAAACTCCAGTACTTTGGCCACCTCATGCGAAGAGTTGACTCATTGGAAAAGACTCTGATGCTGGGAGGGATTGGGGGCAGGAGGAGAAGGGGACGACCGAGGATGAGATGGCTGGATGGCATCACAGACTCGATGGACGTGAGTCTGAGTGAACTCCGGGAGTTGGTGATGGACAGGGAGGCCTGGCGTGCTACGATTCATGGGGTCGCAGAGTCGGACACGACTGAGCAACTGAACTGAAGCTTATAGGGCGCCCCTGGTGGCTCAGTGGGTAAAGAATCTGCCTGCACTGCAGAAGACCTGCGTTTGATCTCTGGGTCAGGAATATCTCCTGGAGAAGGAAATGGCAACCCTCTCCAGTATTCTTGCCTGGGAAACCCCAGGGACAGAGAGCCTGGTGGGCTGCAGTCCGTGGAGTCTCAAGAGTCGGACACGACTTACCATCTAAACTGCCACCACCACCACCATGAGCTCACAAAGAAGGTGCTAAGCAAACTGGCAAAAACTCCATCTTTACACTTGTCCAGATGAAAGGCAAATACTGAGGCCAATTTCCCATCCAGGACAATCAGTGAAAATTCATTTCTTTTCCTTTAGTGTTTCCTCTAATTCACTCTGGCTGTGGTATATAGGCAGCAAGACATGACTGTAAAAAAAAAAGCTTTTAAACTCTTAGTTGTTTGCAGAATATTAGTAACGCTATAAAAAGTTTATGTTAATTAATGCTGCATTTTAATAGATTTCCTGGAAGTTTGTGACTGCGTACTATAAAGGCTTTCAAGATAATGTATTATACAGTGGTTATCATAAACTCCAAAGCAGTTCAAATATTCCTTTTATGTCTCAATAACTTTCCCCCCAAAGTTAGAGTATTTAAAAGATTCAAATGCAGAAATAAAAAGAAAAAATTTTCCCCACCAGGGGATATTTTAAATTTTTATATCTCTCATCATGATCAATCTCATTTCTTGGCAACACTGTACTAAAGCTTGCTTATAGGCAAAAAGCCATCTGTGTGTTCCACCAGCTCTATTAGGAAAACCATGTCCCATCTTGAGTGGGGGTAGGTTTTCTAAAGGTCGGGCAGTTCAGATAGCTCACAACTTTCATCCTCTTCTGGATCAAGACTTTATGAATATGAATATCCCTTATCATTGCTTCTCTCTCTAAGTTAGGGCAAAAAGAATTACTTGCGGTTCAAAGAATTCCCCTTTTTTATGTTCAGCAGACACACCAAATGGAGAGTTTGACTGTACGAGCTTCGAGAGAGAGCAAATTCACAGTAAACTTCAACATCTGGGTTTGAGAGGTTAAACTTAAGCTCCCCCAATGCAAGACTTCCATGGATTTTTCATGCATAAGAAATGCTTGGTCTCTGTTCCACTCTAAAGGTTTTGAACATCCCATTCCAATATGAATCACCATCTCTTACAAAAGTAAACAGTAAAGATTTTAACAAAGAAATATAATACATGTTGCCAAAAATAGAATGTTTTAAAATGTAAATGACTGGACCAGTGACCACAGCGGGAACACTTTGAGAACAGAAAGCTGAAATTAATCACACAAATGAGCCTCCATCTCACTCATTTGATAAGGCCAATGAATCATAAACAAAGCTGCCATAAATTCAGGTGGACTCTGAAAAATGTGTAATACTAACACACACACAAACACCTCGCTTTTCTCCTGCCAAGTTATACACACAGCATCATGAGTGCTTTGTGGCCCTCATGCAGGCCTGGGAGGCTACGTGTCTCCTCCTTTCCTTCACTCCCTAAGTCCCAGTTATGAAGCAAACCTGGGCTCTGGGTCTGACAGCACCTGCATTATATTATGTTTAATATCAACTCCAGGAAAGGAATATGTTTCTTGAACTTCTGAGCATTATTACAATTTCTCCATCAAAACTTTAAGCCCCACAGTGACCCTAATTGAAGATTCTTACCAGAATTTCAACATGCTTGAAATATATACATATACGCATGTGTGTTTCTTTATGTATAAAAGACACTTACTCCTTGGAAGGAAAGTTATGACCAACCTAGATAGCATATTCAAAAGCAGAGACATTACTTTGCCAACAAAGGTCCATCTAGTCAAGGCTATGGCTTTTCCTGTGGTCATGTATGGACGTGAGAGTTGGACTGTCAAGAAAGCTGAGCGCCAAAGAATTGATGCTTTTGAACTGTGGTGTTGGAGAAGACTCTTGCAAGTCCCTTGGACTGCAAGGAGATCCAACCAGTCCATTCTGAAGGAGATCAGTCCTGCGTGTTCTTTAGAAGAACTGATGCTAAAGCTGAAACTCCAGTACTTTGGCCACCTCATGCGAAGAGTTGACTCATTGGAAAAGACTCTGATGCTGGGAGGGATTGGGGGCAGGAGGAGAAGGGGACGACCGAGGATGAGATGGCTGGATGGCATCACTGACTCAATGGACGTGAGTTGGAGTGAACTCCGGGAGTTGCTGATGGACAGGGAGGCCTGGTGTGCTGCGATTCATGGGGTCTCAAAGAGTCAGACACGACTGAGCGACTGAAGTGAACTGAACGGATCTTTCTGTATACACATGAGCTTCACAAGTTAGTAGAGCCAGAAAGTGAACAATTCAAGACTGCAAATGCTTAAGAGAATTAACAACTGCCAAAACTCCCGTAACTTATGTAGGAATCAGAATCATCAGTTGTAAAGTGACCAAATATCCAGGGTGTGATATCAGGATATTTTCAGTCCTGAAACCAGGACAGTCCAAGGCAAACTAGACAGTTAGTCACTTTAGAAGTTGCACTGTCTTAATTTTTGAGCGTTTGATATTGAAACTCCAGCTAAAAATCTTAATTTATTTGAAAAAAATTGCAATATATAGTGGAACTATATGTTACTTCATTCTATATTTTCCAAGTCTCTTGTAAACGCATTATCATACTTTCATAATTTAAAAAATAAAAGAGAGAGTATGATTTATTAGAAAATAAATGAAGGTTGCACATTAAGTTAGCCATAGAGATATTTTAAAAGATCCAAAACCACAAAGTCCTCTTAGATATAATGACGTTATAAGGAGAAAAAAATGTGTACTTTGCTATTAATATTATTCATCTTTTACTGCAGTCACCCTGGAATGCATATCTCATTACTTTAATAAATCCTGGTAGACCACTCAGTTCTCTCTGCGTCGCTATGCTCCCTCTCTTCTTTTTCTCGTCCTTTCTCTCCATACTCTCTCTCCTCCCTCTCTCAGTCTCTCTCTCTTTCTTTACATTGTTTTCTACCACATGATTCAGCAATCCCACCACTGGGCATATACTCAGAGAAAATCATAATTCAAAAAGGCACAGGAACTCCAGTGTTCACAGCAGCACATCTACCACAGCCAGGACGTGGAAGCAAGTTAAATAGCCAGCAACAGAGCAGCGGATAAAGAAGCTACAGTATGTGCACACAGTGAAGAATTACTCAGCCGTGAACAGGAATGAGCCTGCACCGTTGGCAGAAAGGCAGGTGGACCTGGAGACTGCCGTGCAAAGTGAAGTCAGAAAGAGAGAAACAAACATACCTGTATATGTGCAACCTAGAAAAACGGTACAGACGATCTTATTTGCAAAGCAAATTAATAGAGACACAGACATAGAGAACAAATACATGGGCTCCACGGGGGAAGAAGGGGTGGGGTGCACTGGGACTGACATAGCCCCACCACCATGCATAGCACAGGCAGCTAGTGAGGTCCTCTCTGAGGCACAGGGCGCTCTACAGGGAGCAGGAACTGCAGGACCCGAATGGGCCGGAAGCCCCAAAGGGAGGGGGCTGTGTCTGTGTGGCCGAGTCATCTTAAATGCGGTAGACACTAACACAGCATTGTAGAGCAACCATACTCCCATAAGAACTGATATTTTTTTTAAAAAGCCTTAATTTTACAAATACCACTTTGGCTCCATACTTCAGAGGCTTCATCTAAATGTTTGTCAATAAACCTCTTCTCCGCTCATCCCCAGCCCTGCCTCTCACCCCCAACAATGTAGATGGAGTGAGTTGACTGAGCACGTCGCGCGTTTTGCCTCTCTCCTCAGTGTCTCAGTTACGAGGTCCATACCGTGTGAGTCACCCTTCCACGATCCTCAAGGAAGAACCGAAAGATGGAAGGGAAATACAGCCCGAGGAAAAAGTCTATAAAGATTTCTCGCTTTCCTAATCCCTTTTCTCTAATGTTTCTTTGTAAATTTGTCAGATGGGAATGAAATTGCCTCATAACTCTCCAGACGTGAAGAGCATCTCTGAAGAAAATTACGTACTTGTCAAAGCAAGGGGGAATTTATGTTGGTGTTCCTGAGATGTGATTTCATTCCTTCTATTTCCTTTGTGCACATCAGAGCAACTAGAGACAAAAAAAAAAACTCGTTTATGGATTTTTTTTTCACTCTGGTGCATTTTTTGCTTCTATTTTTCCCTTTTGTTTTCTTATCCCCCCTCCTTTCATCTATGTTTATTGCCAGTGACAGTAAACTTCCATACAACAATCCTGTGATGATAGTAGCAATGATTTCTACCAGCGTAAGGCAGCTCAAACAGGCACAAAGATGATTTCCCCATGGACAGTTCCGGAAGGTGCAGGTTACATTTTGAGTCCTACCCAGTGCTGCCCAGGGATGAACGGGGTATGAAAGTCCTGTTAATGTTCCTTCCAGGCGGCGGCATGCTTCCTGAAATTAAATTCTTCTCCCTGGACTGTGTGTTATGGCCTGCACTGCCTGAGTTTTCTTTCTGAACTGAGAAGCTGCAGAAACCCTCCTCGCTCAGTAGGTCCAGTGTGAGCTAGTGGGAAATTTGAAGGCAGGCGTGCCTGGGTTTGGGGCTTCCCTGGTGGCCCAGTGATAAAGAATCCACTTGCCAATGCAGGAGACGTGGGTTCAGTCCCTGGGTCGGGAAGATCCCCTGGAGAAGGAAAGAGCCACTCACTGCAGTATTCTTGCTGGGAGATCCGCATGGGAAAAGGAGCCTGTCGTGCTACAGTCCACGGGGTTGCAAAGAGTCAGACAGGCCTCAGCAGCTCAAGAACAACAGCAAATGCCTGGGCTCGGACCACAGCCCTGCAGCCGGCCGGCAGGGCAAGCTCGCCCATCCGTATGAGCTTCACTCTTCTCCTTTGTTCAGAAGGAATGCCTGCCTTAAAAGACAATCTTAAGGATAAACAAAAGGAGAATGTTCCCAAACTGTGAGAGGCTGTGTGGCTATGCCGACAGGAGACAGTCTGTGTTGGCTCCGGTTCCTCTCCAGCCTAGCCAGGCGACCCTGGGCAAACTACGAGCCTCTCCGGCGCATCAGTCTCCTCATCTGTAAAGTGGGGACGGTAATAAAACCAGCTCACAGAACTGTTATGAGGATCACATGAGTCTGTACAACACATAGGAATCTCTGAGCATTTTGTAGCTGTTTACTATTCATTACAACATATGTCAACTGACTGGCACAAAGTATTTGTTCAATAAATATTTTCCCTGGCCCTTCTTTCCAAATGCTCCCTCCTGAAAGCCTGTTTCATTCACTATGTTTAACATCCTGCACAAGGCCCATCTCACCACAGGTGTTCAAGAAATGGAGAATTCATTCATGTCAACTTGCCTTGTTATTGATGATAGTCTATATATTTTGTTCATTTTCCCATGGCTTTGTGATACGTTTTAAATATTGAAGAGAATAAGGAAAACATTCTTCTTTCAATAGCCTCCCCCCAAAAATGGTTCGCTGACAATTTACGTAAAACGCACCAGGGGAAAGGGAGCACGGGAGACAATGTCGAGTCTTTTCAAACAAGCCAGGATCCTACAGAGCCACCCAAGGCGGCGCTTCAAATCCTTCTGGAAGTTCATCCGCACTTGATCAGAGAAAAATAAGATAAATACCGTTTGGATGGTTTAGATCGATTGGTAGGACTTTTTCAAGGGCTTCCTGAAGGAAATATTCACCGAAAATCAGGGCAATTACTTACTTTTTGTAAGTGATGGCTAAGGAACTCTAGAACTGGGATGGCTGGCTGGCGGCTCTTCTCCTCTGGGGAGAAGCTCGTCTGTGTGAGAGAAAATATGAGTCCATCCCCTCACCTCTGAAGTCTGTCTACGGCACATCTGAAATTCATCTAGAGCACGGAGGTTAGAAACAGCACGAGAGGGAGTTCTCACTGGACCCCAGACCTTCAAGGCGGTGGTTGTTCTCATTTAGTCGTGACTCCGTGTGACCCCATGGACTGCAGCACGCCAGGCCTCCTTGTCCATCACCACCCCCCAGAGTTTGCCAAACTCATGTCCATCGAGTCAGCGATGCCATCCAACCATCTCATCCTCTGCCGTCCCCTTCTCCTCCCGCCTTCAGTCTTTCCCAGCATCAGGGTCTTTTTCAATGAGTCAGCTCTTTGTATCAAGTGGCCAAAGTACTGGAGCTTCAGCTTCAGCATCAGACCTTCCAATGAATGGTCAGGGCTGATTTCCTTTAGAAATTTACAGATAAATTATCACCGTGACATGCACTTTAATTAACCTGGCATACTTAAACTAATTTCAGGATGCTGCGAACCTGGTTAAGTGTTTCAGAGAATAGCTCAATGCCTCCCAAATGCTAACACAACGGGAACGTGGTCTCTCCAAAAGTGGGGCGCAAATGTGATTTGGTAATTTTGTTTTCCTTCTGTTAGCTAACGTCCAACCACTGACTTGGTGATAAGGTTTCAGAGGAGACCTGCCTTCACCCCAAGACTATTTCCTCTGCCATTCTGATCAGAACACACATTGTTTATTACCCCCTCATTTACCAGCCCCCAAATATCATTACAATGTCTGTGCCATGATATATGTACGATTGTTAGCCTTTTAATGGATAAAAAAAGATTTAAGTACTTCATTCTGTTGCATTTTGACAGCTGTTAGCCATCATTTTTCCATTCACCTGCATTTAGCAATCCCATAAAGGGAGGCAATCTCAGAAGGAACATGCACGGGGCCCTGCAAGGCGATAATTCTGTATCACTCGGGCTTATAAATAACTGCCGAGCTTTTGCTGAGTCAGCAGTCTCCAGCGGTCGTGGCAGCGTGCCCTTTTATCTGTATGAGTGTCTCACAGCAATTGGACCACCAGCCCCTGCAGTGAAAATCCATAGTATCGATCAGGCCATTTCTCACTGTAATTCTTTTGTAGGAAATCCCTGATGACAAATTTTATCTGCACCACTTTCTGATCGCTGGTTTGATGTAAAGGATCTCCAAGGGCAGAGTTAAGCGCTGGGCCGTTCCAAGTTATCAAGCAGCCGTTTTATTTACTGAAACTACAATTGTGGTCACGTGCACACACAAAAAGAAAGAGAGACACGGGGAGGAGCAGGAGGAAAAATGGAGCCGAAAGATATTTCAAAGGGAACAGAGGTAAAGCTGGGAGAAGCAGGGGCTGCATCAGCAACTCAACTCAAACATCGGTTACAAAAGGCTGCTGCCCATTTGCAACCACAATAAACAGTGGAAATGGTGCTTTGATAATGAAGCTAAGACGATATGAGGTCGTCTACTGAAACTGAGTAGGGCTGATTTTCCCCCTGTTTTTCCCAGACTTGTTAAGCTTCTTCACATTATGTCCTAAATACACTAGCAGAATCTCTTTATCTGATGGTGTTTCAGCAGAGATTTGGATCAGATTAGAAACTGAGGCCCAGATGAAGTTCTGTAAAATATCCAAATCTCCCCCAAAAGAAGGGAAAGGTTACATAAGAACCTACATCTGTACAGAATTGCATACTTGCTATTTCTGGGCATGAGTGCAAAATGCAAAGAAAAGGCAATGTCCCTCCACAGGGTCCCTCCACTGACACTTTCCCAGCTTCCAATTCAAGAGACTCCAGTGAACCCCCAGGAGGCGGGGCTCTGGAGGAAAAGCTCACCCGGGTCACTCAGGCGGGCACGTGCGCCCACACCTACTGCAGCCAGCTTTCTTGGCCTCGACGCTGGGAACCTTTGGGGCCGGGAAATTCACTGTGGAGGGGAACGTCCTGCGTGTTGCAGGGTGTTTAGCAGCATCACCGGCTTCTACCCACAAAGTGCCTGACTCTTTGCAACCCAGTGGACTGTAGCCCACCAGGCTCCTCCGTCCATGGGACTCCCCAGGCAAGAATACTGGAGTGGGTAGCGATTCCCTTCTCTGGGGGATCTTCCGAGCCAGGGATCAAACCCATGTCCACTGCACTGCATGTGAATTCTTTATCCCTGAGCCACCTGGGAAGCCACAAGTAGAGAGGAGAGTGTGGCCACAAAGCAGGAGCCACCTTGACCTTGCAGCACACGTGGGCACAAACCGGACTGAAACACACACTCATGAGCACCACAAGCCACAGACGGACCAAGCTAGCTTTTCCATGTTGCCAACTGGGTCCTCTTCCCACAGAGGAGCTTAATTTGGCTGAAACCTTCTGTGAGTGAGTTTGGACCGTTTAGTTGGACCCTAAATTCTGCTGCTCTAGGCTGCCCTCCCAGCAGCCCCTCCAACCCCAACACCACGACCTGAAGCCTGTCGCTCACTGGGAGCCGGGCCTGGCCCTGAGCCACCTGAGACCTGATTCGTCTTCATGGTGACGCTTCTAGCACAGTGAGTCTCAGCTGGGGGTGAGTCTGCTCCAGGATGCACCTCGCAATGAGTGGACACGTTTCTGGATGTCACAGCTGGGGTGGCAGGACACCCTACTGGTACCTAGTAGGGACCTAGTGGATGGAGGTCAGGGGTGCTGCGAAACATCCTCCAACGTACAGGACAGACTTGCTCTACAAAGACATACCCGACCCCACGTGCCGAAGTTGGAAATCCCTGTTCTAGCTAATCTCTCATCCTCTCCTACGAAGCCTCGCATGTTTCAGTGAAGGAAGCCACAGGAGGGTCTTCAGAGTGCACACGGCAATCCTGTGAGACATGTCCCCACTTCCTTCCATCAGAGAGAAAGGCTTAAGCAATTCTCTCCGGAAAAGCACCTGCCCTCCTTGGCCAGGCCTCTCAACCTGATGTAAAGCAAACGCCATCCCTCATGTCCCGGCCCTAAAAAATGGCTGCTGTTTCCTCGGGGATGTTATCAGACCTGATTATCTGAAAGCACTCCAGTGGTAGCAAGACAAAGCAAAACGCTCTCAGCGGGGCTCTGGGGTCATCTGACTTCCCTCATGCTCAGAAGCGCTTGGTCAGAGAACTCGCCCACGCAGGGCTGAGACGGCAGCACATGACTTTGTTCTTTGCACTGACTGTCTGCATGCAGGCATGTAAGGCATGAAACACGCACTTTCACAGAAAGTGGAAACCACCTCAGTGACTGCACTCAAGTGCTGCTTGGAATTTTATCTCAAATCCTGGGGCCATCAATGCTGATACCCTAAGAAGTCAAGGTCTGGGAACCTTTGGGGCCGGGAAATTCACTGTGGAGGGGAACGTCCTGCGTGTTGCAGGGTGTTTAGCAGCATCACCGGCTTCTACCCACAAAGTGCCTGACTCTTTGCAACCCAGTGGACTGTAGCCCACCAGGCTCCTCCGTCCATGGGACTCCCCAGGCAAGAATACTGGAGTGGGTAGCGATTCCCTTCTCTGGGGGATCTTCCCGAGCCAGGGATCAAACCCATGTCCACTGCACTGCATGTGAATTCTTTATCCCTGAGCCACCTGGGAAGCCACAAGTAGAGAGGAGAGTGTGGCCACAAAGCAGGAGCCACCTTGACCTTGCAGCACACGTGGGCACAAACCGGACTGAAACACACACTCATGAGCACCACAAGCCACAGACGGACCAAGCTAGCTTTTCCATGTTGCCAACTGGGTCCTCTTCCCACAGAGGAGCTTAATTTGGCTGAAACCTTCTGTGAGTGAGTTTGGACCGTTTAGTTGGACCCTAAATTCTGCTGCTCTAGGCTGCCCTCCCAGCAGCCCCTCCAACCCCAACACCACGACCTGAAGCCTGCCGCTCACTGGGAGCCGGGCCTGGCCCTGAGCCACCTGAGACCTGATTCGTCTTCATGGTGACGCTTCTAGCACAGTGAGTCTCAGCTGGGGGTGAGTCTGCTCCAGGATGCACCTCGCAATGAGTGGACACGTTTCTGGATGTCACAGCTGGGGTGGCAGGACACCCTACTGGTACCTAGTAGGGACCTAGTGGATGGAGGTCAGGGGTGCTGCGAAACATCCTCCAACGTACAGGACAGACTTGCTCTACAAAGACATACCCGACCCCACGTGCCGAAGTTGGAAATCCCTGTTCTAGCTAATCTCTCATCCTCTCCTACGAAGCCTCGCATGTTTCAGTGAAGGAAGCCACAGGAGGGTCTTCAGAGTGCACACGGCAATCCTGTGAGACATGTCCCCACTTCCTTCCATCAGAGAGAAAGGCTTAAGCAATTCTCTCCGGAAAAGCACCTGCCCTCCTTGGCCAGGCCTCTCAACCTGATGTAAAGCAAACGCCATCCCTCATGTCCCGGCCCTAAAAAATGGCTGCTCTTTCCTCGGGGATGTTATCAGACCTGATTATCTGAAAGCACTCCAGTGGTAGCAAGACAAAGCAAAACGCTCTCAGCGGGGCTCTGGGGTCATCTGACTTCCCTCATGCTCAGAAGCGCTTGGTCAGAGAACTCACCCACGCAGGGCTGAGACGGCAGCACATGACTTTGTTCTTTGCACTGTCTGCATGCAGGCATGTAAGGCATGAAACACGCACTTTCACAGAAAGTGGAAACCACCTCAGTGACTTCACTCAAGTGCTGCTTGGAATTTTATCTCAAATCCTGGGGCCACCAATGCTGATACCCTAAGAAGTCAAGGAGAGATCATAGGCAAGGGAGCTGACAGGTGCAGGGGATGGGAGGAGTGGAGGGTGGCTGCCAGATAAAATACAGGCTGCCCAGGGAAAAAAATTGAATCTCTTGTAAGCAACAAACCATTTACAGTAGAAACATGTCCCATAGTTTAAAAAAAATATTAAAATAGTTTTAGGATAAGTATGTCCAAAACATTTCATAGGACATACATATACTTTTTTTTGAAAAAAAGTATCCTGCTAGATCTTCTCATTTTCATAGAAAATTTTTAAGATACAAAATTAAGTGAGTTTACAAGATGACTAATTAAAAAAATCTAACAATGTCCCACGAAAGGGAGCAAGAACACTGTAGAAGAATGTGCTTTTGAGTTTTTATTACAAGCCAAGCACTCGCTGTTAGAAAGGGCCCATGGGTAGCTTGCTAAGTTCTTCCATCAACAGGGAGCCATGAACAACTATCTCGTTTGCTGCCTCCTTTTATAAATAAAATTTTATTTGAACATAGTCATGAACATTCACTTACTGCCCTCAGCTACTTTCACTGTATTCCAGCAGAGATCACCGGCCTCTCAAAGCCAAAAATATTTACTATCTGACGTTTTACAGGAAATGTGTGCAGACCCTCACACTAAAGCAATGCATAAATGAACCAAGTAGAGTTTATATGCTTTTATTTTTCAGTGGGAAGCAATAAGCAACAAAAAATCCATTCCTCATTTCTTCTAAGATTGATCATCTAAGAAAGATCACAGAGCAGGTGGGATTTTGTTTATAAAACACAAGGCAAAAAAAAAAAAAGAAACAGACAAACACACACAAAGCCTTATGTTAAGGCAATCATGATGGAAGTATTAATTAATGTGTCACTCACCTACAGCAGAAAAGAACAGTCAGCACAAACTTTAGCCTAGCCTGTGTTACTAATTCTATTCAGAAAATGTACTCATGTTTCAGGTGAGGATCCTGACTTCAACTGCATTATTACAATGGTCAGTATATGAAAATATTGACGCAACTTCAGTCTCTAATTGAACTTTACCTTAGTTTATGTCGTTAAACACATTGTCGTTTCCTGTTTGGACTAATTACACAGACAGGAAGCATGAGTTCAAAGATTAGCGCTAACAATAAATAAACTGAACCGACTAGGTCAAGGGTTAGCAGATTTCTGTCAAGGCCAGAACATAAATATTTTCCACTCTGCAGGCCATGTGGTTGCTGTCACAACTACCTAAAGTAGCACAAAAGCAACCATAGAAAAAATGTGCATGAATGGGTATGCCTGTGTGCCGATAAAACTTTATTTATAAAAATAGCTGTTGGGCTGCATCTGGCCCACAAGCCATATGAGGACTAAAGTTGCAAAATCAATTTTCCAGAAGGTCCAGGAAAGTAACAAATAAATGAAGTGCCTTTGTGCTCTACAACTGGAAATGGGGAGACTGTGGTCCCCTGGGAGCACGTGCCCTCTCTAAGAAGGTGGGGGATACAGGCTCCGTGTTGCCAGATTCTTCTGATTGTTTTTTTAGTCTTTGTTTCCTGCTTTGTATGTAAAACGCAGGTGACTCATTCAAATTAAAAGGAAAAAATAAACCTTGAGAGGATCAAAACAAACATGCTTAGGGCTCAGGGTTTCTAAATCTCTAGAGTATTGATGGTTCGGTCTGGATAATTCTGTACTACGGTGGGGGCAGCAGCGCGGGGTGGAGGGGGAGGGCGGGGAGCTGACCTTCCCACAAAATTGTGATCAAAATGTCTTTAGACGGTTCCAAGTGTCCCCTAAGACAGCGGTCCCAAACTTTGCATCAGGGACCAATTTTATGGAAGACAATTTTTCCATGGACCAGGGTGGAGGCAGGGATGGTCCCAGGATGATTCGAATACATTACATTTATTGTGCATTTCACATCTGCTACTACTACATAAGTTACACCTCAGATCATCAGGCATTAGACCCCGAGTTTGGGGACCCCTGTGCTAAGAGGGAGAAGTGTGCCTTGCTGAGAACCACTGTGACAGCTGGTGCTGGCCATGGCTCATCTGTTGCCAGTTTGGATAATTACCAGTCTCTGCAGAAGCATCACCTCTAATACTGGCCTCCTCACCATCTTTTACGTTTAAAATATATTTTGCCTTGCTTTGCTTTCAGTTTCTTTATGAAGAGGAGGAAAGTAAGAACAGGATAGAAGGAGCAATGACAACAACAACAACAACAAGAAAAATAAATGAGAGAAATGAAAACACCATGCAGGGCTAGAGGGAAGAACCAGAGGCGTGGACCACGGAGAGGGACGGACCACGGAGAGGGACGGACCACGGAGAAGCGCGGGGGAACGAGGACCCGGATGCGGACCTGCATGCAGCCGCAGCACATTAGACCCCAACAATCGCGAGGGAAAGCCATCCACGAGGACTCACCTGTGTTTAATTTAAGGTAACTCCTAGGCCCTCATGTTTAACTTGGACACACATTCTCCATATAGTGATTCACAACTAACGAAACTGGGGAAAACCAGTATTTGGATGCACCTTCTTGAGGTTTCAGACAAATGCTATAGATCATTCTCTGCTCATCCTTTATATCAATCACAAATTCATTTCTGCACTCAAAATGTTCTTGCTCTGCTTGGGAGTGCTCATGATATTTCTGTAATATCACTGTTGCTTTTATATGGAAATACTCCATTTTCTGCACTGTATTTCTAACACTGTATCTGGATGAACTATTTTAATTTTCCCAATGGTCAGCTAAAATCAAACAGCTTTCCCCCTCTTTCTAAACATTGAACTTGCCTTATAAACCAAAGCTCTTGAGTTCTCACTGTGAGAGTTGAATTCTTTCAAGGTGAAATTCACAATCCTACTTGTGGGTGTTAGAAGAAAAAATGCTATTAGGTAAATTTCTAATGCAGCGGTAAGCATTTTGATATTAGTGTTAGTGTTAGTTGCTTCAATTGTGTCTGACTCTTTGTGACCCCTTGAACTGTAGCTCGACAGGTTCCTCTGTTCATGGGATTCTTCAGGCAAGAATACTGGGTGGGTTGCTATTCTCTTCTCCAGGAGATCTTCCTGATCCAGGGATCGTATCCGGGTCTCCTGCACTGCAGGCAGACTCTTCACCATCTGAGCCATCAGGGAGGCCTCGTTTTGCTATGAGGTAGATTTAATTCCTGGCAATTTATCCCTAACTCATGGTTCTTCTCCATTTAAAGCAGAGCTTGACATATCTTGTTCCCAGCTAGGTTGATCATAGAGGATCTGAAAGACAAGGCGTCAGGCCACTCTCTACACAGCCAGGAGTGATGCCATGAGGCCAGCAGGGCAGAGGAAGTGGCCGTGAGTTGGGACAAGCAGAATGCAGGAGCGGGCTGTGTGAATCGGACAACGAGAAGCCGAGAGTTAGATGGTTCACTCACTGACAACAGGAGTAGATGATGGAAACTCAATTCAGTGTGTCTCCACCCCAGCCGCCTACTGACTCTGGAGTGCTATCTCCCACTGACTCTGGAGTGCTATCTCAGTCCCTTTAGAAAGTATATGCGTCTCTACGGTGCTGTGGATGCACTGTGTCCACTCCAAATTCATATGCTGAGGTCCTAGCCCCTCAGAATGCGACTATACTTGGTTTTCTTATTTATTTTTATTGGATATAGTTGCTTTACAATGCTTTGTCAGTTTCTGTTGTATAGTAAAGTCAGTCAGCTGTATGTTTACATACATCCCTCTTTTCTGGATTTCCTTCCCACTTAGGTCACTACAGAGCATTGAGTAGCGTTCCCGGTGGTATACGGCAGGTTCTCATTAGTTCCATTAATATATTCTATACACAGTATCGATAGTGTATATATGTCAGTCTCAATCTTCCAATTCATCCCACCCCCTCTTTCCTGCTTGG
The DNA here is from genome assembly GCA_006408675.1 of Madoqua kirkii. Classification (NCBI taxonomy): domain Eukaryota; kingdom Metazoa; phylum Chordata; class Mammalia; order Artiodactyla; family Bovidae; genus Madoqua; species Madoqua kirkii. The sequence continues at coordinate 10,431 of SJYC01110928.1, read as the reverse complement.
TGGACATATGTTTGCTCTCTATGTCTGTGTCTCTGTCTCTGCTTTGCAAATAAGATCATTTATACCATTTTTCTAGATTCCACATATATGCACTATTCAGTAACTTCAGTCATGTCCAACTCTTTGCAACCCCATGGACTGCAGCCTACCAGGCTCCTCCATCCATGGGATTTTCCAGGCAAGAGTACTGGAGTGGGGTGCCGTTTCCTTCTCCGACATACATGCATTAATATACGATACTTGTTTTTCTTTTTCTGACTTACTTCACTCGTATGACATGCTCTAGGTCCATCCACGTCTCTCTAAATGGCACAATTTCATTCCTTTTTATGACTGAGTAATATGCCATTGTATATATGTTACCACATCTTCTTTGTCCAGGATGTGACTATATTTGGAGATGGAGTCTTTAAAGGAATGACTTTAAAAATGAGGCTGTTGGGGTGGCCTCTGATCCACTCTGACTGGTGTCTTTATAAAATGAGATTGGGGATGCATGTCCACTTGACACACACAGAGAGGAAAGGCCACGTGAAGACCCAGCAAGAAGGCACTCACCTGCAAGTCAAGGAGAGAAGCCTTGGAAGAAAGCAACCCTGACAACATTTTCATCTTGGGCTTCGAGCCTCCAGAACCGTGACAAAATGAACTACCATTGAGGCCGTCCTGCCACTGGTATTTTGTTATGGCGGCCTGAGCACAGCTAATACACTGGGCAACAAAGCCTGAAGCAGGGAAGACCCTAAGCACGTTCCGTTGCCAAATCTGATGTATCAGTCAGGCTAAACTAGGCTACACTCAGATTGGCAAACCTTAATGGCTAGACAGGGAGGTCAATGTCTTGTTCATGGAAAGCCAGCCTCAGGTCCAGACAACGCTCTGGGGCAGCTGACCTCTTCATGGTAGCAGAGTATTCAAATACACTTTGATTTTGCATTGTCTATGTATTAACATATCTGTTCACAGTTGAAGGAAGGAAGTACATGATAATTCCATGAGCATGCTTGCTAAGCCGCTTCAGTTGCATCTGACTCTTTGCAACCCCATGGACTACAGCTGGCCAGGCTCCTCTGTCCAGGGGTTCTCCAGGCAAGAATACTAGAGCAGGTTGCTGTACCCTCCACCAGGGGGTCTTCCCAACCCAGGGATCAAATCCACGTCTCTTATGTCTCCTGAATGGCAGGTGGGTCCTTTACCACCAACACCAGCTGGGAAGTTGATAACTGTATATCAACTCCTGATGTTTCCACCCAAAAAATGTGACCCATTTCTACTCATATTTTATTAGCCAAAGACAGTTGTATGGTCATAGCTAATTCCAGGGAAGTGAGGCAGTGCCGTCCTCCTACGCAATCGGAAGAGAAGGACTGGGCCTAGCGGTAAACAGACATGACATCCAGCCTCCCGAGGAGGCGCTACTGTAAAGAACCCGCCTGCCCATGCAGAAGACCTGGGCTCAGCCCCTGGGTCGGGAGGATCCCCTGGAGCAGGGAATGGTGACCCACTCCAGCATTCTCGCCTGGATAACTCCATGGACAGAGGAGCCTGGCAGACTATAGACCGTCACAAGGAGTTGGTCAGTTCACACAACTGAAGTGACTTAGCACACACACACACACACACAGAGAGAGACATAACATCTATCATAAACATATGGACCCAGATCACCTGGCATTACCCAAGAATTAAATAACTAATTTCCTACCTCACAATGGGCATGGGGTCTCAGAAGAGGAAACAAATTTAGTTCAGGAAAATTAAAGTATTTTCACACCTGCATTTTCCATCTGTGATCTGGGGGTTGCTGACATAAAATTAAGGTAAGAACAGTTAGAACTGCAGATTTTAGAGACTCTCCATCTTAAATCACTGTTTCCATGAAAATCCTTATAACAAAAAAGCCACAAACCCAGGGACTTAAAGCCGTGCCCACTGGTGGTGGCTCACAACTCTGTGGGTTGGCCCAGCGCTCCTCTGAGCTCGCTGATGCCGCCTGGTCAGCCGGCAGGGGCCTGGGGGCTGGGGCGAGGACGGCCACCACACGGGCAGCTCCGCTCCCTGCCGTGCGAGCAGCCACCCCGGCTCGGCTCACGGCTGCAGCAGGGATGCGCGGAACTGAAAGGGAAGCAGGAAAGGAGACGGAGACAGACTGGTGCAGAGAGACTGAAGCCGGAGAGAAGCAGCAGCGTGGAAACCGCACCCTCCGCTCCCGCCGCATTCTATGGGCCAAAGCAAGGTGGCACGGCAGCAGGTATTCAAGAGCTGAAGACACACACTCCCTCCAAGAAGGAGGAACTTGCGAAAGGTGTGGTGGCAACAGGGACGGGAAATCGGTCACTGTTCTGCCGCCATCACATTTGGGAGGAGAGCTGGTCCAAGCTCCAGGCGTTCTCAAAACTTGGCATTCTCAGAATCACCTGGAGTTCTGGCTTAAAAAACAGAGTGTTGGGGATCCCCCCCCCCCACCCCAGGGTTCTGACTCAATAGGTCTAAGTGACGCCTAAGAACCAGAATTTCCAATTAGTTCACTGTAAAGTTAATGCTGATGCTGCTGCTTAGGAGACGGCGCTTTGAGAATCAGTACAATAGCCTCCAGGAAGCTCGGAGGCTCAGTGGTAAAGAATTCACCTGCCAATGCAGGAGACGCAGGTTCGATCCCCAGGTCAGGAAGATCCCCTGCAGAAGGAAGAGATAACCCATTCCAGTATTCATGCCTGGAGAAATCTCGGGGACAGCGGAGCCTGGCGGGCTACAGTCCATGGGATCGCAAGAGTCGGACACAAGACTACACAAGAGCAATGGCAATAGCCTCACTCACGAATCAGGAGAACCTGAAAGCATGGGAAGAACCGCCTGGGTGAGGCCCACACCTCCAGCCTGGGCTCTCTCTCCCCGACGCCCGCTCAACTTGGCCGCTCACTGCCCTGCCTTTCTGTGCCTCTGCTCTGAATATCATATTATTTTCATTATCATCATTAGTAATGATTAAGAAAATTGAGGTGTGACAAGGTGTTTAATATTCTGTCCAAGGCATGTAAAAAGCTCTGGGCCTTGTCAGAGAAGCGTAGCCTCCATCCCAGCCAGACATGTAACACTCTGGCTGAGAAGCTCCACAGCACAACTCTGAAATGAAGCAGTCCCTGTCAACCAAGCCATTCATCTACACAGAGGTCAAACGTGTCCCTATGAATCACAGGAGAGCTCAGGGTTCCTGGCTGAGAGCTCGGCCAGTTCATCCACACACTCCCCAATCTCGACAGATAGGTTTCATGGCCTGTGTCGGCCAGTGCATGGGACAACCGCTATAGAAGTGATGCAGCATTCAATTCTCTTTGTATCCATGCTGCAGAGCAAATCCTCCTAATTATTTCCTCCACCTACATGCCTTGTTCTTGACCTTGATAACTCTGTGGAAAGCTCTCATGGAATTGCTTTAATGGAATCAGTGTTCTTGACTTTTCTTGACTGATGCCTCAAGGCATCGGTCAGCTGTTCAGTCGCTCAGTCATGTCTAGCTCTTTGCAGCCCCATGACTGCAGCATGCCAAGCTTCCCTGTCCATCAGCAACTTCTGGAGCTGGCTCCAACTCATGTCTAATGAGTCGGCGATGCCATCCAGCCATCTCATCCTCTGTCGTCCCCTTCTCCTCTTGCCTTCAATCTTTCCCAGCATCAGGATCTTTTTCAATGAGTCAGTTCTTCACGTCAGGTGGCCAAAGTAGTGGAGCTTCAGCTTCAGCATTAGTCCTTCCAAAGAACACCCAGGACTGATCTCCTTTAGGGTGGACTGGTTGGATCTCCTTGCAGTCCAAGGGACTCTCAAGAGTCTTCTCCAACACCACAGTTCAAAAGCATCAATTCTTCGGTGCTCAGCTTTCTTTATAGTTTAACTCTCACATCCATACACGACTACTGGAAAAACCATAGCTTTGACTAGACAGACCTTTGTCAGCAATGTCTCTGCTTTTTAATGTGCTGTCTAGGTTGGTCATAGTTTTTCTTCCAAGGAGCAAGCATCTTTTAATTTCATGGCTCCAGTCACCATCTGCAGTGATTTTGGACCCCAAGAAAAGAAAGTCTGTCACTGTTTCCATTGTTTCCCCATCTATTTGCCCTGAAGTGATGGGACTAGATGCCATGATCTTCGTTTTTTGAATGCTGAGTTTTAAGCCAGCTTTTTCACTCTCTCACCTTCATCAAGAGACTCTTTATTGGTTAGATACTATCCACTAAACTTAAACCCTAAGTTAAATTTCTCGGTATGTAGGAGGAAATAAGAGATACTTCTAGGCGAGTGGTGTTTGAGGGAGAGGTGGAACAGGACTAAAAAAACACACTTTTATTTCAAAGGACTCAGAAAATGTAGAAAAGCAAGGAGTAGGAATTGGAAGTAAGTCTCTGTGACTTTCAAGCCTCTCTCAGCACTACGGCATGCCCGAGAACTCCCTGGAGACGCTCCAGAAATCCCACAACGTGTCCAGCAGGCTCTGCCCCAGCTACGTCTCGGAGGCTTTCTTCCTTCCACAGAACTGCCCCTTCCCAAGATCCAGTAGTGCCAGATCACTCAAAAAACAGAATGTTCTGGTTTAAAAGCTCTGTACAGTGTTATATTACCCAGATACAAGATTTATGAAGTGCTTATGAGGTTAATCGGGAACAGACCCAGAGGAAAGAGGAAAGAAATTTAAAAAAACAAACACCTTTATTCTTACTCTAACGAAATCCAGAGAAAATCAGGTTTTTTGGTCAAAGTAGTCCTTTAGATAATCTTGCATGAAAAAGTGGATATTTTAAGCCCTGGATACCTTTCTGATGGTTTCCTTTTAGAAGAGAACAGTGACCCCATGTCCAGAAGGTCAAACAGCCCGTGATTTTAGATTATCTGAAAGCATTTATGTGCTTCTTGGACCATTTAGGATGCAAGCCTTTCAGACATATTTCTCTCTAAACCTCACTCTGCCATTTCCCCGAAGAAGGACAGATGATGACAGCCACAGAGTGATGTAACCAGTGTGGAGCATCTTGGGGCGATGGAAAAAATTCAAATATGCAAGCTGTGGCCTGGGAGAAGCCATCATTTCTGCAGGAAGACAGAGTACAAACATGCCCAGGGGTGGTCACAGAAAGTCCTTCCTTGTCAGCGTTACAATCCCTCCGGCTCACCTCGGCCTGGGGGACGCAGAATCATAGAACAAATTGTAAGCAGCTTCCCCCTTCTGAGTTAAAAGTCATTTCTGAAGCATTTCATTAAGAAAAGGAAGAGAAAAACTTCCCTCTCATTAAACATGATAGGAAGAGTTTAAGATTCTTCTGCTCGCCTTCTCACTATCAAAAACACTGCAGCCAGTGTCACTCAGATGTAAACGAAAAGGTCAGCTCTTCAGCAAGGAGGCGTTTGTAGCAGGTTAGAGAGCAGCGCTGATGCCTCCCAAGGCGGATGCTGGACCACCGCTCGGGCGGCCCACGGCCTCTGCGGCTCCTCCCTCGGCAGTGGAATTGCAGCGAGACAAACGTTTCTCTTTTTTCTCAAGGTTCAGATTCTTTCTCTGTTTAATATCAGAAAATGTTCACTCCATCTCACTCCTGACCCAAGGGATCCAGCTTCATCTAAGCCCCACAGGACAGGCTGGCTAATTCCTACCATCTGTGTCTAAGTTTATCCCCTCCAGGAAGTTTCTCACGTGTTCCACTCAGCATTCCCTCCACATCGTCTGCCAGAAGCCACTCTCCAGTCTCTAAAATTGTAAACCCCCACCTGAATACACCCGTGTGGTATCTGCACATCTGATTGCAGATGAGTAAAGTGGGTGCAGGTCAGGGAACATGGGTGCAGATATCGCCTAAGAATACCCAACTGTTCATTGGGTAAATGAAGATTTATTGAGTGCTATTTGCTAGCACGTTCCTACAAGCTGAGGATGCTGGAAAATAAGTGATGCAGGAAGCTTACTCTTGGAAGCTTACAAACTATCAGGGGGCATAGGCATTAAATCAGGGACTCAATCTGTTAGTTATCCACAGGTGTAAGAAGGGCTCCAAAGGAGAACCAAAGCCTTGAGACCGTGTCCCAGCAGAACCTGATCCATTCGCACAATGAGGGTCACAGAAGGCTCCCTTGAGGGAGTGTCAGGTGAGCAGGTATGAGACGGTCAAGGGAGAGAAAGGAATGCTCTTTCACACAGCATATGCCAAGGCCCTAGGCCAACACGAAGACAGATTTTTTTTTTTAATTTTTTCAAGTTTGTTAGAAATAACTGACATTGTCACAGTATAAGTTCAAAGTACACAGCATGATGGTTTGAGTTGCATATATTGTACACTGCTGTTTATCTTCTAAGGATTGGCAATATTTTAGAATTTCTTGGTAATGACGATTATGAAACCAATTGTATTACCCACATCCTTTCTACTTTGGCCACCAGGAAGCTCAAAGTCAAATTTAAAGGTCAGTTTTAGTTGAGCTTGAGGATATGCTTACTGAACTTTTTTCCATAGGTTCTTGATTTTTGATTATATTTCCCATTTTTCTATTTCTGTTTCCCAGATTCTAAGCTTGGTGATTTGCTGTTGCAGTTTGGCCACTCATTTGTGTCCAGTTCTTCTGCGGCCCCACGGACTGCAGCGCACCAGGCATCCCTGTCCTAAGTTGGTGATTACCAATATAGTTTTAGCTAACATTAATCTTCTTGAATAGACATAATATAAAGAAAAAAAGAAGAAAAACATAAAGGAAAGTAATTTTTCTCCTTGTGATAAGGACTTAAGGATTTACTATCTTAATGACTTTCCTGTGTACCAAACAGCAGTGTTACTAATAGTAAGAGGTGGATTTTTTTTTTAAGACTTCAAAACCCAGCAGTGCTGAAGCGAAGAGAAACTGACTGGCAGGAGCTACATGTGCTTGCGTGCATCGCCACTTGGTCCCGTCTGACTCTCTGCGACCCTTTGGACTGCAGCCCTCCAGGCTCCTCTGTCCCTGGATTTTTCAGGCAAAAATACTGGAGTGGGTTGCTGCCAAAAGGTTCCAAATCAAAGTCACATGGCTTGGAAAGTAATTGGGAGCCACAGAAAGATTCGATGACTGATTGTGACATGATCATTGATAAGAAAATTAAATGTAGGATTTTAAAAGGCCTCTCTAAAATGGGAAGAATCACCTGGCCCTCGCTGAGCTCTCTGGCCTCTTTCTTCAGCTTCACTTACTGTGCCCAGTCACCCCAGTGCCCCGTGTTCCTTGAACAAACAGGGGCCCTTGCACGTGCTTTCCCCTCTCCCCACCACCCACCCACGTAGCCACATGGCTTCATTATCCCCTCACTCCATTCGTGTTTTTGCTCAGATGTCCCCTCTCCAGACAGGTCTCCTCTGAGGACTTGATTCAAGTCCTACCACTCCTTATCCTTAAGCTGAAGAATCATCATCATCATTTTAACCTGAAAATCCAGATTTCGGGCTTCTCTGCAAAAAGCTGAACCCCAGGGAATGCTCAGCCACATCGCCATGTGGCAACCACTGGCCTGAACTGAGGGCTCGTCCCCTTTAGAGGGACTTGCCACCAGCTGTCCTGCCTCAGCACCTGGGGGCTTTGTATACAGGATTTCTGCATATGGTCTGTGCTTGGGACAGAAAGAGTCCAGCTAATTTTTTAAAAAAATTTTGGCCACACTGCACAGCATGTGGGATCTTAGTTCCCTGGCCAGAGATCAAACTCTTGCCCCCTGAGTGGACGCATACTTCATGCTTAGTCACTGCAATCGTGTCCCACTCTTTGCGATCCTATGGACTGCAGCCCACCAGGCTCCTCTGTCCACAGGATTCTCCAGGCGAGAATACCGGAGTGGGTTGCCATGACCTCCTCCAGGGGATCTTCCTGACCCAGGGGTCGAACCTGCATCTCTTACGTCTCCGGCATCGGCTGGCGGGTTCTTTATCACTAGAGCCACCTGGGAAGCCCAGAGTCTTAGCCACTGGGCCACAGCAAAGGCCCAGTTCTAGCTATTTCAGCCTGACTTTGTTCGGGGGCAGGGGTGACTACCTGCTACATCTCCCACAAAAAAGACCAGCTTCTCTGTGGGACTTGGCTCCTTTCCAGCCTGTACGTCTTCCCTGGGGCACAGTGGCAGCCGCTGCATCTACTCCCCTGATGCAAACCCCCATGCTTCCGTACAGGACGAGGTCCTACCATTCTTGGCTCATCCCTTATGTCATCAACACCCGATGACCTTCTGGCCACTGCCATCACACAGTGGACTGAGGGTTCTGAGAACATTCAGGGTGCACAGAACAGCCAGGTAGAAAAGCAGCTCTCTGTCTTCCTCTCAGCCCTTCTAATGTCAACAGAGGTTACCCAAAGTAACCCTTGGGAGCCTAGCTGTCTCACTTTATCTTGATATCTTTATGACACCAGGCCTCCCAAACACACACATTGGACTTCTCAATGTAATTCTCTGAAATGGCTCTTAACTGCTACCTGCAAACACGCAGATGCTTGAGATGAAGCAGCTCTAGTTAAAATGCTTATAAATTATAAGCGAGGTTAAGCCAGGACCTACAGATGAGTGGCAGATATGGATACAAGTGAGGTGTTTGGGATGCTTCTAGGCCTTAGTTGTCATTTATAAAGAGTTTTCCAAACTTAGTGGGTAAGAAGGGTCCTCTGGAAAGAAGGATCATCAGCTTGTGAAAAATATATGCTCTCTTACAGTTGCTAGGGGGAGAAAGGTGGGGAAGAGATAGTTCAGGAGTTTGGGATCGACATGTACAAGCTCCTATATCTGAAATGGAAAACTAACAAGGCCCTACTGTATAGCACATGGAACTCTGCTCAATGTCATCTGTCAACCTGGATGGGAGGGGAATTTGGGGGAGAATGTTGTCATGCGGTTCAGCTGGTAGAGAATCTGCCTGCAATGCAGGAGACCCCAGTTCAATTCCTGGGACAGGAAGCTCCCCTGGAGAAGGGATAGGCTACCCACTCCAGTATTCTTGGGCTTCCCTGGTGGCAGACAGCAAAGAATCTGCCTGCGATGTGGGAGACCTGGGTTCAATCCCTGGGTTGGGAAGATCCCCTGGAGAAGGGCATGGCAACCCACTCCTGGAGCTGCCTGGAGAATCTTGCCTGGAGAGCCCCATGGACAGAGGAGCCTGGCGGGCTGCAGTCCACAGGGTCACACAGAGTCAGACACGACTGAGCGACTAAGTACCCAGCTGTCGTGTTGTGTTCAGCTGCTCAGTCATGTCTGACTCTGTGTGACCCCGTGGATTGCTCCTCCATCCATGGGATTTTCCCAGCAAGAATACTGGAATGGGTTGCTATTTCCTCCCCCAGGGGATCTTCTGACCCAGGGATCGAACCTGCATCTCCCGAGTCTCCTGCACTGCAGGTACATTCTTTACCGTTGTGCCAGCAAGGAAGCTGGATACAGGCATATACATGGTTGAGTCCGCTTGCTGTCCACCTGAAACTATCGCGACGCTGTTAATCAGCTATCCTCCAATATAAAATTAAAAGTTAAAAAAATATATGTTCTCAAGGCCCTCCTTCAGAGAGTCTCAAAATAGAAGATGGAGCCAGGGTGCGCCTGCTCTTTAGAAACGTGCCCCAAGTGGTTCTGATCAGCAGGTAAGGCTGGGAAATACGAAGTGGACCCCAGAGCTGGCTCCGCCTCACGCTCACCTGGCGTGATTCTTTAAGCTTTGCAGGCAATCGGGCCCCTGTGGGCCATACTTGAGACTGCGCATCGAGACTTGAAAGGAAGGACGTCTTGTGAAAATGCAGATTCGGAATTGGCAGGTCTGGGGTGGGACCTGAGACTCTTGCAGGTGAGGTTACTTTCGAGAATCGTAGAGGACCGCTAAGAGATTCATGAGGTCCAGTGGGAAATGAGGTGGGGCTGTCCCCAAACCTAAAGGAAGCAATCTTCTCTTCTCCAGTCCCTCTTTCCATCAGCTGTAATGTTCTCTAAGTTGTGTTTTAATGTTGTGCTCCTGTGAGCCAGGGGAGAGGTGCGGGGTGAGTCCATGAGGTCCCCACCAGGGGTGGCAGCCTCATCGGGCAGTGCCTGGGAGTGGGCCGCCAGGGCCCAACCAGGGAGGCAGACCGGCAGCAGAGGAGCCAGTGTGAGCCGAAGCCTCACGTCCCTCCACACAAGTGATGTCCCGCCAGACTTACGAAACGCAAACTTAAAGATAAAACTAGGAACTGAGAGAGTGGCACTGAGGCGTGCGCATAACCGCGTAGGAGGCAGACAGCGGACAGGAAGCTGCCCTGAAGCGCAGGGAGCGCCCCCTGGCAATCGGTGATGCCAGAGGGGCGGAGCTGGAGGGGCGGGGCCAGAGCCAGAGGGGCGGGGCCAGAGCTGGAGGGGCGGGGCCAGAGCCAGAGGGGCGCCCAGGAGGGAGCGGAGCTGTGTGCACCCATGGCCGATCCACG
>SJYC01110927.1:0-16298 GCA_006408675.1 Madoqua kirkii | reverse complement strand
CTGAAGCGCAGGGAGCGCCCCCTGGCAATCGGTGATGCCAGAGGGGCGGAGCTGGAGGGGCGGGGCCAGAGCCAGAGGGGCGGGGCCAGAGCTGGAGGGGCGGGGCCAGAGCCAGAGGGGCGGGGCCAGAGCTGGAGGGGCGGGGCCAGAGCTGGAGGGGCGCCCAGGAGGGAGCGGAGCTGTGTGCACCCATGGCCGATCCACGCTGATGTCGCGCAGAAACCAACACAATATCGCAGAGCAATTATCCTCCAAATAAAAATGAACAAATGATTAAAAACCAAAGGTAAAACTAGGGATTTGACTATGGAGGCCAACAGCATTAAACCTCAAGCACAGGGTCCCCTTCTGAGTGTAGAATTTTCTGGCCCTGCATTGGTTTCATGCCCGGGCAGTGACCCCCGAACCATTAGCATCCATAAAGACAAAGGGGTCTCTGCTTTGGTTACCGACCCAACTCACTTTGAAAAATTTTAAATAGTATCTCTTGTAAACAAGTCTTTTCATATAGGTATATGAAAGAAACTGAAAGATGGGAATCACTCTGTTACAAGAAACAGCATTATTTGCACTAAGACAAAAGGAGGTAGGGCGGAATAGTGGCTCAGTGCACTGACTCTAGAGTAGACAGGCTCCGTCCAGTCCTGCTTTTATCCCTTATTAGCAGTGTGGCCTTGGTCGAAGTACTTAATGCCCTTGTCCCTCAGCTTCCTCACTGGTAAGGGCACACGATGTGGCTATCAACGTGCTGCTAAGCCGCTTCAGTCGTGTCCGACCCTGTGCAACCCCACAGACAGCAGCCCCCCAGGCTCCCCTGTCCTTGGTCTTCTCTAGGCAAGAACACTGCAGTGGGTTGCCATTTCCTTCTCCAAAGCATGAAAGTGAAAAGTGAAAGTGAAATCATTCAGTCGTGGCCGATTCTTCATGACCCCATGGACCGCAGCCCACCAGGCTCCTCTGTCCATGGGATTTTCCAGGCAAGAGTACTGGAGTGGGGCACCATTGCTTTCTCCTATCAACATACCTACACATAAATCCTTACTAAAATTAACAAATTAGTTCTTGTAGGACTAACTATGAGCTTTATTGAGAGATGGCAGAGCAAGATTGGCAAACTCTGGGCCCCCGGCCCTCCACCTGTTTCTGTCAATAAGTTTCATTAGAACAGCACCTTGCCCATCTGTGCTCCTATCGTCTATGGCTATTTTCATGCTACAGCGGCAGAGCTGAGTAGATGTAAGGCTAAAACATATACCTCTGGCCGTTTATAGGGAACATTTGCTGGACATGGTCATCGGAGTCCAGGGCTTCACATAGGTGATCTAGCCTTCAATTTGTTTACTACACCTAAGTCCCCTTTAAAGAGTGAACATACACTCTCGAGTGTATTGTAGATCACCCTGTAACACTTCTGAGGCCACATCTTTCTAATTTGAATGGCCAGAATAACTCAGTTTTGTGCAGACCTTGGAATAAATCTAACTCTGGGAACATATCTTGATGTCCTTGTAAAGGCAAAGGCTTGTTTGAAAAGGCTATAACTCTGCCCTGTTCTTTTTCAAAAGTTCTGGGCTAAACGTGTCCACTCCATAAATCCATACTTGCGAATGCACTGGCATGGCATGTGTAGGACATCAGGGGTTAAATGCCAGGTGAAGGCCAAGTGCACCTGCCCAAGATGGGCACAAGGGCACAGGCAACAAGACATTCAGAAGGAAGAGCGTTACCCGCTTGTTGGAGCTAAGCTGCTCATCAGGCCACCACCAACGGTTAAGATAAATATTATTATAATCTTCATTTTATATGTGAGGAAGCCAAGGATCAGAGCAGTTGTGTAACTTGCCTGAGGTTACTCAGCTGGTAAATGATCGGGACTGGCAGTCTGGCACCAGGAAAAACCTCTAACCCAGGGGCTTGCAAATGTTTTCTATAAAGGGCCACCAGATAGTAAGTATTTTCAGCTTTCCATTGGTCTCTGCCACAGCTCCTCAATTCAGCCGTTAGAGCAGAAAGCAGTCACAGACACTATGGAAATAAATGGACGTCGCTATGTTCCCATAAAACTTTCTTGACAGAAACAGGTGATGGGCTGGATTTGGCACTGTGGGTTACCTACTCCAACTCTAACCACTAAGTTAGACCCGCTGCTTCTAATACACGTATTAGAATAAATCATCATTAATTGTATGGACTCCCATCATGAATATAAGAACAACAGTGTGTGTCTTGGATTGCACAAGAACAGCCTGCTCAAGCTATCTTCTCCCCGCACCCCCCGACCCCACAGAGCTATATTCAGGCAGAGATATATTCACTTCTGAGCTGAAAGGCCTCTTTCTGGAATTTCATCTTGCTGCCCTCCAAGAGGCAGAAGCTACAGCAGAATCCTCCTCTCGGATGGGATTTAGTCAATCACGTCTACAATACAGCTTGACCTCTGCTTTCAACTCAGGCAGGCACGGGTGCCTGGGACAGCTCCCGGGGCGCGGCGCAGCCAGCTGCTGCCGTGCGCAAGACAGCCATCAGCTCACAGATTTCAGCCCAACTCCTGGGGGCGAGGGGTGCCGAAGCGTGCCCCCGAAGTACCTGTCAGCAATTAGGAGCACAGAAAACAGGGATCAGGTTTGCTGACCAGAGAGACTCATGAAGCATCAGGACGGCTGGCAAAACTCATACAAGAGGGCCTGGCATGGGAGCAGCAGAAGCGTGACTCGTCGCCCATCAGACGGCAGAGCCCACCTCGGTCCGTGTGGATGGTGTGACGCATCCCTTGATAAAGAGGGACCACACGTAACAGGAGCCGACAGAAACTGAGAAAAACTCGTTTTCAGGTTGAAAAGCAGCCATCAGTCTCGACAGGATCCCTTCTACTCAAATTTACCCCCTGCACTTACTGGAAGCGAACACCAGCCGGCAGTGTTTTTTTTTTCTTCCCCCCAAAAGTTCAAAGGGTGAGATGTGAACACAGCCAGTAAAAAGCCCTGAACGGCCATGGCTTGTTGGGGTCGTAATTCTTTCCCACAAAGTTACCTTTCCTGTTTCTATGAGTTACTCTTACATTCTTGTAAGAGATATGGTTTGAGGTATTTATGGTGCATTCAATTCTGCTATCATTGATTTATTGAACGAAACCAGCTCAGGGATGTGATGGAAAGGCCCTAATTCCAAAACCTCTTCCATCTCGGCACTAGAGTGAACACAGCCAGTAAAAAGCCCTGAACGGCCATGGCTTGTTGGGGTCGTAATTCTTTCCCACAAAGTTACCTTTCCTGTTTCTATGAGTTACTCTTACATTCTTGTAAGAGATATGGTTTGAGGTATTTATGGTGCATTCAATTCTGCTATCATTGATTTATTGAACGAAACCAGCTCAGGGATGTGATGGAAAGGCCCTAATTCCAAAACCTCTTCCATCTCGGCACAAAGAGTATTTTCTGCCCTGTTGGCCTCCTGCAGATGACCAGCCGAGATAAACAGAGGGCACTCCACTCCCTGCTGCAATCTGCGTGGCGATGTGAAGGAATCAATCAGACAAAAGCAGATTATTACAGTGTCTGAGCGAGATCAAACAGAGCTGGCATCCGCACCCACACACGCCTGATTTACAGGCCAGCTGATAAAGTGCCGCAGCTCACTGTCAGAAGAACATGACAACTCCTTGAGCTCTGTGGATAAATGATTGCTGAAGCCCATGATAACATTTCCCCACCTAGCAACCAAACATAACAGCATGCGGCTTTTAGTACCCGGCGCCAAATGATACAAAGACGAGACACCCGGGAGCTCTCGAACCTCCGAAAGCATATTCTAAGATGGAATAGGAAAACAGCAGTGTCGTGAAAACGCACAGGGAGTCTATGAGTAATTAGTAACTCTCCAGACGATTCCCAGACCTCTCCCATCCAGGCAGGTGCACAAAGGAACGTGTTCTGTTTTATAATGAATATTCCTATGACCAAAACGTACCCTCACTGAGCATTTGCTCTGTGCTAGGAACAGGGCTGAGGGCAAAATGTTGCCTCCGAGGGGTGCCTGCAAAGGCGGACTCTATATGTGTGCGTGCTAAGTCGCTTCAGTCGTGTCTGACTCTTGTGACCCTGTGGACCGGAGCTTGCCAGACCCCTCCCTTCCATGGGATTCTCCAGGCAGGAATACTGGAGTGGACTGCCACGCCCAGTGACTAAAGGAGTCAGCCAGGGCGACAGAATGGAGACCGGCGACTCCCCCCTGAGAAAAGTCACCCCATTGCTGGTTCTCTATCTTGCTCCCAGTTACATCAAGGAGAACCCGCACGCAGCCCTAAGCTGTCTCACACACCTCACTAACAATCGAAAATCTCTTTTGAAAACAAAGAAAGGGAAGGCAGAGCCAGCTAGATTCTACGAGGCCACGTTGCTTTGCTTTTACTATTTTTGCGTTTTAAATCATCATCTTTTTCAACAGAGAGAACAGGCCTGCGGTTGCCAAGGGCGGGGGTGAGGCAGGTGGGGTGGGCGTCTGGGGTACACAGACGTAAACTGACACAGGACTACGTGGCAAAATTTCGACTCAACTTATTATGAGGGAGGCAAAATGACAGCGAGAGCGGCTCAAAGGAGGAGGTGAGGAATGCAGCCTCATATTGTAAGTGGCTCAAGAGGAGCTGAGACGAATTTGCTGGGCTGTGTCCTGTCGCCACTAAGCCACAACTGCGTGGGTTTTTCTTTTCTCCAGACAGAAATCTGCGAGGTAACATATAACTTATGTTTTCTGGATCCAACCAAATGGCAAACAGCAAGTCAAACTTACAGGAGCATTCTCCTCAATATTAAATTAACTCTTGGGTGAGTCTGATCAGTCGCAGTGAAAGGACATGGAGTCATTCTTAGCTTTATCTGCAGGTTTCAGATCATTGTTTTAACAAGCTCATCAAGTTTATGCTATAATGTCTGAGGCCTTACTGTGTATAAGAGTGCCAGTGCCTCCCTAAAATTCCAAATTAGTGTGTTTACAGTGGGCCCCAGAACACGCGTCTTAATAAACTCATACGAAGGGGAGAGTGGGACGAACCGAGAGAGCAGCGTTGGCATAGACACACTGCTCAGTTGCTCAGCCGTGTCCGACTCTGTGCGACCCCATAGACGCAGCCCCTGGGGTTACCCCTGCCCCTGGGATTCTCCAGGCAAGAACACGGGAGTGGTTGCCATTTCCTTCTCCAGTGCATGGAAGTGAAAAGTGAAAGTGAAGTCGCTCAGTTGTGTCTGACTCTTAGTGACCCCATAGACGCAGCCCACCAGGCTCCTCCGTCCATGGGATTTTCCAGGCAAGAGCACTGTGGGTTGCCATTGCCTTCTCCGCACAGATTCACTACCATGTGTAAAGCAGACAGCTGGTGGGAAGGCGCTGCCTAGCTCAGGGCGCTCAGCTCACTGCTCTGTGATGACCTCGACGGGCAGGAGGGGGCGGCATGGAAGAAGGTTCAGGGTTGGGGGACATATGTATACTTACAGCTGGCTCATGTTGTTGTACAGCAGAAACTATCACAGCATTGTTAAGCCATTATCCTCCAGTTTAAAAATTAATTTATTAATTAAAAAAATAAACCCCCAAGTCCAGTACAGATAGGCTACAATCATATATTAAGAAATGGCCAGTTGAAGTCATTTAAACCATAGCTATGCGGAGGTATTTTGGTTAAATGTGCTCTCACTTGCAAGAAATAAGAGCTTGGACCCAAGGTGGTTCCAGAATGAAGATTTAACCATGGGAAGAGAAGAGGCAAGGTTGGTTCTAGGGCGGTTTGAGTCTGCTCAGTGATGTCTGTGATAACAGAGGAGAATCTGTCCACTTCTCAATTCTCAGCATGTACGTGGGGCTGTTGACAAGATGTGTCTAGTGATTCCGTGTGTCACTTCCTGGTTTAATATATAGAGTGATAAGAGAGTCCAAGGTGGTTCCAGAATGAAGATTTAACCATGGGAAGAGAAGAGGCAAGGTTGGTTCTAGGGCGGTTTGAGTCTGCTCAGTGATGTCTGTGATAACAGAGGAGAATCTGTCCACTTCTCAATTCTCAGCATGTACGTGGGGCTGTTGACAAGATGTGTCTAGTGATTCCGTGTGTCACTTCCTGGTTTAATATATAGAGTTATAAGAGAGGATTCCTATCCTGTGAAGTGTGTCTTACCATAGGGGAGAACTCTTTTCCAGAAACTTCCCCCAACCACAACCCAGCAGACTTCCCACAGTTCATTGTCCAGAATTATATCAAGTGATCCTGAGTCAACTGCTGGAAGGTGGGTTTTAAAAGGAAAACCTCACACTATCAGGCTTACTGAGGAACTGGAATGGGGCTGGCCTCACCTAAGGCAACTGGTTGAGTGGGGAAGGTGTGGATATCTGAATAAAACTAGGATTCTACAGAAGAGAAGCAGAGATGCGGATATGAAGAAATTAGATCAGCAGCCAACAGGATCCGGCATGAGATGAGTTAAAAAGAAATTACTATCAGCATCATAAAATTAGCTTGCATTAAAGATGTGTGGGAAACTGCCTTAATGCCATGGTAATCTCCAAGCACATTGCCAGGCGAGCTAACCCAGTTACCCCAGAACAGAAAGGTTCACAGACCAAATTAAGATGCTAGAATCACAGTTTAATAGATCAATTGAAAACACATATCCATAAGTGAGGGTAGCAGTGAAGAAGGAAAGATGAATAGATGGAGCACAGAGGATTTTTATAGATAAAATATATACATTGATACACTGCTGTATATAGATTTTCCTGGTGGCTCACTTAGTAAAGAATCCACCTGCCAGTGCAGCAGAGACAAGAGACACAGGTTCAATCCCTGGGTTAGGAAGATCCCCTGAAGGAGGAAATGGCAACCCACTCCAATATTCTTGCCTAGGAAATCCCCTGGAGCCTGGTGGGCTACAGTCCATCGGGTTGCAAGAATCGGGCATGACTTAGCAGCTAAAACCTACCAAACCATACAGATATGTAATATAACAATGAACACACAACATCAGACGTCCGTCCAGACCCATAGAATGCACATCACCAAGAGTGAACCCTAATATAAACGACGGACTTTGGGTGAAAATTATGCGTCAAGGCAGGCTCGTCAGCTGTAATGAATGCACCATTCTGGTGGGTGTATTGGTGACGGGGAGGCTCCGCGTGCGTGATGAGAAGGAAAACATGGGAAATCACCATGACTTCTCCCAATTTTGCTACGAATCTAAAGCTTCTTTGAAAAAGAAAGTCTTTTTTAAAAATTTAAGTTTTCAGAAAAGAAACAAAGGGAAACAAATGGATATCACACTTAGGATAAAAATGCAAGCACGTCGTAAGACCACACCACTTTAGTCAGAGATTAGAAATCATTTGCTGATGCATCCTGGGTCTCCTTCCTGCATCATCCTCCTCAAATGCCATAGTGAGGTGACAAGGACCAGGACTGAGGGCTGAGCAAGGGGACCACAAATGGAAGATACTTGGGGCCAGTGACACATACTTGCTCCATCCTGGCAAATACACCTGTCCACAGCTACCTCTAGTCAATCAGCCTGCTGAGTCACTATGGGATTTATCTGCATTTCTAGGTTGGAGTAAGATCATGGCATCTGGTCCCATCACTTCATGGGAAATAGATGGGGAAACAGTGAAAACAGAGTCAGACTTTATGTTTGAGGGCTCCAAAATCACTGCAGATGGTGACTGGAGCCATGAAATTAAAAGACACTTACTCCTTGGAAGAAAAGTTATGACCAACCCAGACAGCATATTCAAAAGCAGAGACATTACTTTGCCAACAAAGGTCCATCTAGTCAAGGCTATGGTTTTTCCAGTGGTCATGTATGGATGTGAGAATCGGACTATAAAGAAAGCTGAGCACTGAAGAATTGATGCTTTTGAACTGTGTTGTTGGAGAAGACTCTTGAGAGTCCCTTGGACTGCAAGGAGATCCAACCAGTCCATCCTAAAGGAGATTGGTCCTGGGTGTTCATTGGAAGGACTGATGCTGAAGCTGAAACTCCAGTACTTTGGCCACCTCATGCGAAGAGTTGACTCATTGGAAAAGACTCTGATGCTGGGAGGGATTGGGGGCAGGAGGAGAAGGGGACGACAGAGGATGAGATGGCTGGATGGCATCACAGACTCGATGGACATGAGTTTGACTGAACTCCAGGAGTTGGTGATGGACAGGGAGGCCTGGCGTGCTGTGATTCATGGGGTTGCAAAGAGTCAGACATGACTGAGCGACTGAACTGAACTGAACTGAACTGAACTAGGTTGGAGTACAGAACGGGAGCATCTGGGGGTCTCCAGTGGGGGCTCATTTAAGGATGACATAGCTGTCGGCCCAGAGCTGTCATCATCGCTGACTCTGACTTGGTCTTTCCATCCATTTCTGGCCACAAGTAAAGCTCTTGCTCGTTGCGTCAAGCACATCTCTTCTGTCATTCTTGTGGATTACCCGTTCACTCTATTATTTAGCATATCTCATGAATTCCACCTTTGTTCCACAAGCTCTTCCTTATATTCTTAACACAGCCTGAGAGTGTCACCTACATTTCATAAGCCACTAGCTTACTTACCATCAATGCTTACAATTTCTTATGAGCTTCATCCGTCCCATTTGCTTTCTTGTCTTGTCTAGTAGACTTAAATATACACAAATAATACAGCAAACCCATATTATAGAAGACCTAAAGTGTTGTGATGAGAGTGAAAGAGAGAGGAATGACTAACAGATTAAAGGAAATATAAGAGAAGTCGGAATCGGACACAGTTTCGTTTTTTAACACGCGTGTATTTGGCTGCTCTGGGTCTTACGCGCCATGTGGAATCTTTAGTTGCGGCATGTGGAAACGATTGAACTTGGGCCCCCTGCATTTGGAGTGCAGAGTCTTAGCCACTGGACCGCCAGGGATGGCCCAGAATCTCTTAAAAACTAAGACAATTGGGAGAACTGAACTCTGTCTGGATACTTGATATCAAGAAATTACCATACGTTTTAGGTACGAACATTGTATTTTTAGGTATGAGGAGCTAACGAGTTTTATGCTTTTGAAACACATACGAAAGTATTTATGGATCAAATTACATGATATCTGAAGTTTGCTTTAAAATAAGCCAGTGTTTTGCAATTCATGTCAACAAACAGTTCTTGAGCTTATGCTAAGCAGAGTTTTGCAAACGGAGAGTCGTGAGTCATTAGTAAGTTAATTGGTTTGGTGGGCTTTGGCCAGAACATATGAATAATGAATGGAAGAGAATACACAATATCAGAGTGTGTGGCATCCCGTTGTGGTAAACCCTGTTCCATGAAACTGTTGCTTCAGCTCTGTGTGTGCATGTTATGGACGATAGAGTAGGTCATGGTGCAATATGTGTTTCTTACTATGGGTCACAGTTCACGAGGTTTGAACAACACGAGTCCTGATCACTGACAGGCACAGCAGACCCAGGAAGCATAGGATGCCGTTTCCAGTTTCCCAAAGAGACAGACGTGAATAGGCAGTGTGGACCAACAGGGGCTCTGCTAGCAGTGAGCTCCGAGGACGGTGGGAAGATAAAGGCGGCACTGACTAACGCTGGGACGGGCTGCACGAAACAGGCAACAGGTGAACTGGGTGTTGAGGATGGCAAGGGGTGAAAGGGCATCACTCTGAAGCAACAAAGCGGCACAGCAGCGCAAACGCACGCGTGGTCTATGTGGCCAAAGGAACGGAATTTGGCGAGGCTGTGACCCGGCTGAAAAGTGATGATGGCGTGGAACAGAGCAGGGGGCAAGGGGATTGGGGTTCTGAGTGTTTCATTCTTCCCAAACGCCCAGAGATCGTGACTCATCTTCCTTTTCCCAGGACCCCTTCCAAATCCCTTTCCTCTTATTATTATTCATAACATCTGTCTACTTGCTTCCTTGTCTGGCCACACTGGGTCCTAGTTGCAGCACATTCGCTAGGTCCTGTGGGACTTCACTGTGGCACGCGGACTCGCTGGGTGTGGCCTATGGGCTCGCTGGGAGTGGCCTGCGGACTCGCTGGGCGTGGCCTGCGGGCTCGCTGGGAGTGGCCTGTGGGCTCGCTGGGTGTGTCACACAGGCTCAGCAGTTGTGGTGCACGGGTTTCGCTACCCTGTGGCATGTGGGATCCTAGTTCTCCGGCCCAGGATTGGATCCGAGTCCCCTTCGCTGCAAAGCAGATTCTGAATCACTGGACCACCAGGGAAGCCCCCTTCCCCCTTTCCCACCAGACCCCCTTCCTCCTTTTCTGAACCACTGGACCACGAGGGAAGTCCCTTTCCCCCTTTCCCACGACGTCCACTGTCACCCCACAGGTCAGCGCGCTCACCGTGATGCCGCCCTCGTGGTGATGGGCTGTGGGCACTGCACGCAGATGCCCTCTGACCCTCTATGCACATCGTTGCCCAGCCCTGGGCGCTGCAGCCTCGGTAGACTGCTGTCTCATCGCAGAAAGGTGGATGCGCTGGAAGAAGACTGCTGTCTCATCGCAGAAAGGTGGATGCGCTGGAAGGTAGCAGCTCTTTGGCGATGACTGGCTGGTGTAGGGGTGTGAAAGCCTGGCTCCCTTGACTCAAACTGCGATCGACGTGGAGGTCTGAGCTACACTCCATGGTTCCCCTGTGGAGTCAGGCTTCAGTTTCTCTCTGGGGGGTTTCGCTCTGGGGGACTTTGCCTGAAATCTCTCCTTCACTGGTGTCACCTGGGAGCAAACCCTAATAAATCACTTGCCCAGGAACTCTTGCCTTGGGGCTCTGCTCTAGCAGACCTGGAGCTCATGCACACTCTGTATACAGAGTCAGGAGCACGTACAACAGCTTCACTTGGCTGTACACCTGAAACTAACGCAACACTGTAAATCAACTGCACTCCAATAAAAATTTCAAAGTCATGAAGTTCTTTTGACTCTCCATGTTCTCGCTGCAGCAGTCTAGGTTCTATATTGGAAGCAAAAGGAGAAGAGGGCGGCAGAAGATGGGATGGTTAGATGGCATCACCAACTCAGTGGACACGAATGTGGGTAAGCTCTGGGAATTAGTGAAGGACAGGAAAACCTTGCATGCTGCAGCCCACCAGGTCACAGAGAGTCGGACATGACTCAGCAGCTGAACAACAACAGGCTTTGTGTGGGCTCCCCTGGCGGCTTAGTGGTAAGGAGTCTGCCTGCCAGTGCAGGAGACATGAGTTCACTTCCCTGGGTTGGGAAGATCGTCTGGAGCAGGAAGTGGAACCCCGCTCCAGTGCTCTTGCTTGGGAAATCCCATGGACAGAGGAGCCCAGCGGTGTTCAGTCCACGAGGTCACAAAGCGTCAGACACGACAGCGAAACCACAAGATTGTACATATGTGTTTTTACTGTCTAGTTTCCTGCAATGGATTTCTACTTTAATTCATTTATTCAGAAAATAGTATTGTGCCTCTACTATAATCCAGGCACTGCTGATGTCTACTTAAATTCATCTTCTGTTAATTTGTCTTGAAACATCATTTTCACAAGATCACCTTATTGATCAAAATCTTTCAAGGGCTCCCAATCACCTCGAGAGTTTTTCCTTAGACTCAAGTCATCTCCTTTATAAAGGAAAATATAGATATTCTCATGGACCTTGGATGTAATTTTTGAAATTCATTATAATTTAATTTCAATATGTATAAACATAAGACTAGTTATGAACTCCTTATAGTGACAGCTTTGATGTAACTATAAATCCAGAACAAATTTTCAAATTATATTCAAACACAACTACAAAACCAATAAAATTTAAATTTCCAACATTAATTTAATATGACAGATGATGGTATTTTGCTGGAACAAAAATCACTGATATTTGGTTTAATAGCAAAAGGATGTAATTTCAAGTTTGTATATTTAATCTGTTTCTATATTACAGCTTCAATAATGCTAATGTAAGGAATAATGCTTAATGTAACAAACAGTCATTCTCACAAGAACAGTATCTAAAATTGTATTAATCCCCGAGTTTTTTATTTCTAATTCAGGATCATCAAAACCAAAATCTGCCCGAGAATAACCTTTGCATGCCAGTTACACTGGCATATATTGATAACTCTGCAGAACTATTTTGTTCCCTTAAAGATAAGGTTTGCTCCTATTGTTTAGTCACTAAGTCGTGTCCAACTCTTTTTTGACCCCATCGACTGTATCCCGCCAGGCTCCTCTGTCCATGGGATTTCCCAGGCAAGAATACTGGAGTGGGTTACCATTTCCTTCTCCAGGGGATCTTCCTGACCCAGAGACTGAACCCTGCGTTGCAGGCAGATTCTTTATGACTGAGCCACCAGGGAAGCCCAAAGATAAGGTTAGTCCTGTGCTGTTCCAGGAATCTTCATCAGATGACTATTCCACATGCTTTGGAATCAGGATCAGGCTTGGCTTCCTAGAAGCAAATCTGAGACAAAGATTCGGATACAGGGTTTTCTTTCAAAACTGATCTTAGTTAACCCCTGGTAAGCGAGGTGGGTACATGACACAGAGAAGGAAAGGTCAGCATGCCACGCCATGCCAGACAGGTGTGGAGCTCGTTGCCACGGAAACCTCAGAACTGCCCACCAAGAAGCGAGGCACCTAGGATATTTATCCCCCAGCTCCCTTTTGTCACTGGCGGATGGCTGCCCCCCAGATTATCTCTGCACCACATCTGGCCTGCAAAGAGAAAACCGTTAGGCAAAGCCTCAGAGGTGCTTGTAGCTGGACCCCTGGGCACAGGCCAGAACAGTGACTGCCAGCCAGGTACGGCAAGGCACCAACAGCATCTGTCTCAGAAGCAGGTCATTTCTTTCCTGAGTGTTAACAGCTGGACTGTCCAGTATTGAAGGGTTTCAAATTGATAAGTTCCATAACAAAATCTGCTCGCACGGGTAGGACACTCACTCCTTAGAAGTCTGGCATGTCTGTCCTACCGGATGCTGTGTGCAGGTTCAAATGGCCAGAGTTTCCTCTGTGCCAACAACCGGGAGATCCTTAGGCATTCAACTGAGGTGGTATTGTTTACCCGCCACTTGGGAAGACCACTACAAGAGATACACAGTGAGAGGGTTGATTTTCTATGTATGCTTATAATAATTTCTAATTATCATTAAAATTTAGAAAAGTTTCACGTAGAACTTCATAACCCCTGACAGTGAGTGCTGAGACTCCCCAAGGTGGTGGGAGAGGATTGGGGGAGGAGGAAATGAGGGAAGGGCAGAAAGAAACTGACCTGCATGAAATATACATGAGCCTGAGATTCACGGCCCACTGAAGTCTCCCCTCAAGCTTCCGTCTAAACTTTCCATCATCAAGTGAGTCTACCAGCTATGTGATGAGCATGCCTTGGGCTTATCGCCTCCAAGATTCGCATCTTGCAGCCTCTCTACAGTTCATGTGGACCTAAGTCCTGCAGAGGCCAGGCCTTCCAAGATTGCTCTGGTTCATGACGAATTCACAGATCCTAACTCTCACTTGCCGATTAACCACACGCTGCGTTCTCGTGTCCTTGGTCTTGGAGTGCTTTCTAACCTTGCATGTGTTCACATCACACCCCCCCAACCAAGCTGTGACACCTGTGATGAGACTAAGCCAGCAGAAATCAATGGAAGGAAGCAGATCCTGCAATCCGCCCACCTGCTCACAGACACGGGCGCAGCTGTGCACTAGCTGTAACCTTGCCCCTCCATTCCTCCATCCGGAGAAGAGACACCCTAGTACCTTCCTCACAGCGCTATTGTGTGGATAAATTTCTGAAAACATTTTGCAGAATGTCTACACTTGAGCAGCTGCCCAATAAAAGGACTTCCCTCTCTTACTTTGCAAACATGCATTTTCAGTACATAGCTCTTTCCAACAGCCTTGAGAAATTTCCACTATCATCTTGAAGGTCTGCCTCTTGTGATGAGTTGAGAGACCTTTGGTTGCACTGTGATTTGCTAGTAATCTAAACACATTTTTATAAGACACTATTCTAGGGAGAGAACATCTGGATCTCTCTCATCTTTCTCTTAAAAAATTTTCCTGACTGTGCCTGTAGAAAGATAAAGAATTGATAAAGAGATTCTCACGGTCATGATTACATTTTGTTGATAAGAAACTTCCTTATTTGGCTGAAACAGATATTCAGCTAAGAAATGTCTTGCCAGTGCAAACCCTATCCCACAAGCGTGTTATTGATTCACATGGAGCAGCAATATAGCCAGGATTATGCAGACTTAGATCTGTCCTCAACATGGGCTAGTAGAATTCAGAGACCTGGCTCCATAACCCTGGCCACCAATAGCAAGTGTTAAAAATTCTATGAGGCTGACTCAGCTATCATTCACAATTTGTTGTTTTCTTTAATATCGGCTGTTGAATGTTGCTTCTTATGATGGTTTCATCTTGACTCTACTCACAAGGCCAAGACCTAGGGTGCTGCCGTCCATCTGCTGAGGGCAACCCTTTAAAGTCACCTGCATCCCATGTTGCTGTTTAGTCACTAAGTCACATCTGGCTCTGTGCAACCCCATGGACTGTAGCCCACCAGGCTTCTCTGTCCAGGGGATTTCCCAAGCAAGAATCCTGGAGTGGGTTGCCATTTCCTTCTCCAGGGAATCTTTCCGACCCAGGAATTGAACCCTCATCTCCTGCACTGCAGACGGATTCTTCACCAGTAAGCCACCAGGGAAGCCCAGGGGTCAATAATAAAACCACGGTAAATTAAATAGCAGGCAACTTTTAAGAGTGAGATTCTCCTTGCACAAGCGAGTTTTTAATTCTACAGCATGTGACACAGTCTCTTGCTTTTCCGAGATGAAAACCAGAAGCAGCAGGAGGTGTCTACAGTTCACTGAGTATTTATATCATTTAAATTGCAAACAAAAAAATTCCTTCTAAATGGGATGAGCCTTTGAAGTTGAGGTTATTAGGACTTACAGGTGAATTGCTTGTGTGATCTGCGATAGAAGTCTATTCATGAGGCATTAAATACAAGGCATTATGTTAACACGGCCACTTCATTTGGGGCCAGTAGCTGAAAAGCAGCTAAGTGCTAAATGCCAGAGGTGAATTTTTGTTTTAGAATGACAGTGCGGACCCCTAGGGTTCCCTCTATTCCAGACACTCTCCCAAGATCTTCCCATACTCTCCCAAATCTTACAAAGAGTTTTCATAGACATATCCTTCGAAAATATATGCTTCTATATGACCAGTTTTGTTAACAAAGTCTGACTTGAACCCTGTGGTTAGAAAGTGTTTGGCTGCAAGTAACAAAAAGCTCAAATGACATACAGGTCTACTTTTTCAGGTAACCAGAAAATCAATGGTAAACAATTCTGAGCTGCTTCAGTTGCATGTGTAAATCAGCAACAAGCAAGGCTTCTACACCTTGCTCCTTCATTCTTAGAGTGCATGTTTTGCCCTCAAGGCTGCTGAATCTCCAGAGATCAAGTCTGTATTCTAAGAAGACAGTAGGGGCAAGGGCTCATAAAGAATCTGCCAATCAGGTTGAAAAATTTTTTTGCAAAGTCTCTCAGCAAAGCCTACTGCCTATATCTCACTAGATAAAACAGGGTGGTTTGGCCATCCCTCTCTTCAAGGAGGTCTTAGATGTAAGTATTTTAGTTGGGCATATTTCTTCTCCAAAGAAAATCAGAATTTTATCAGTACAAAGGAAGGGAATACGGGTAACATCCAGACAACCAGCAATATCTATTATATTAGGGTCTAGGAATGAGAGTCATTCTTGAATAGAAAATCATTTGCCTTAAAAATGCTAAAACCTCTTTTTCTGGAGACATGTCTACTTTTAAGAGGATCATAAGCCGAGTTAACCAAAACATATAAACAAGAACACTAACTTGGCCGTAATCGATGAGCCTTGATCATCAGTGAAGTTGAGCTTTGGGTTGTTTTGCCTTTCCTGGAGTCATAAATATATCTCTGAAAATATTTTGATTTATGTTAAAATTGGTCTTTTCCATCATAAAGCAAGTTCTTTCTGGAAACTACTTTCTTTAAAGCAAGATCCTCTGTGTTACATCTTATCATCCTGCTGTCCTCCATTTTAAAATTAGAGCTCAATTCCAAAAAGAATGTTGGCCACCTGAAATAACATCCAAGAAAACAGCAAACTTCAAAAAACACCCTTTCTTTTCTGTCTTCCCCCACTAGATTATTAAATTCATTAGGGAAAGAACCATTTCTTTGTTCTCTATTTATTTCCAAACATTCATCACAGGATCTGAATGTATAAGGTAGTCAAGAAGTACTTTATAAATAAATGTTATATATTATTTTTAAAAATATTGTTTTCCTA
>SJYC01110925.1:0-56042 GCA_006408675.1 Madoqua kirkii | reverse complement strand
GCGAGGAGGCTCAGGTGGCCCCGGGCTGTGTGCTCAGGGGCAGGGCCGGGGAAGGGAGCCTCCATGTCTGAGAGCCTGAGGCTCCCAGCCAGCAGCCCCGAGCGGTTCCCTCAGCCCCGCCATATTTCAGACTGCAGCCCCGGCTGACGTTGTGACTGTAATTTCACGACAGTCTCTGAGCCAGAACCATTCTGCTAAAGCACAGCTCAGTTCCTGACTGTCAGAAACCGGGAGAGATGACAGGTGTCTTCTGCTTGGTCTTAAGCCATGAACTTTTGGAGTCATTTGCTATGCAATAATAGATAATCAATGCATTCCTTCTAAGACAATTCATTCAAACCAGTGACTAATCCGTCATTTTAGGATTTAAGCTCAGCGAATTCCTGATTGTCTACTTCTTTCTCTCTGGAAGTGGGTTGGAATCTAAATTTTAGAAGACTTTACCTAACTCCCTCCTATTAGGGAAAGAGATTCCGGGCCATTAATTTCTGTGTCAATAGGATGCTCTTGGCAGTTGCTCAAACAATGCACGTTTCTGCCTCATACAGCAGTGAATGGGGGCACGGTACCTCCAGAGGCAAGTCATCTGGGGGCTTCCCAGTGCCGAGACTTGCCTGCTTCTGTTCTCCCAGCTTTCCCTTTATCCCGTGACTTTTTTCTGGCAACAGGCTGTTCATATCTTTTAACTGTTTTCCTCTTGGACCACCGGTCATTTCCTTATGCGATTTCTGGGAGCTTTTCATATGTGAGGAGGGTAGCTTTTGGCCTGTGTTCTAAGTTGAAATATTCACCATTTTACCTTGCTTTGGAGTTTTTTCTTTTTTATAACTGAAGTATATCTGGTTTATAATACTGTTAGTTCCTGGTATATAGGAAAGGGATTCAGTTGTATATGTATATATATATAGTTGCACATATATATAGGTGTGTGCATATAAACAAGTATATATATATTCTTTTTCATATTTGTTCATTATGGTTTATTATGGAATATTGAATATAGTTCCCTGTGCTATATAATAGACACTTGTTGCCATTCTATCTTAGGATTTTTGATCATGCATCTTTAGTAATATCCTTAATTTATTGATCTTTTTATTATATGGGATCTGGATTAGAAGCTCTGCCTCTAGCCCAAGTTCACAAAGCAATTATCTTGTGATATCTTCTAGAGCTTTGTGTGTGTGTGTTTTACATTTAAATGTTTAATCGTTTGCAATTTATAATTTGAGATGTCGATCCAATTAAATTTTTCCTTCAAAGTCCCCACACTGTTTATTGAGTAGTTCATCTTCCCCTTTGTGATCACATTTTACTAACCTATAACCCCACCTCATTCCCCTATAGCAACCTGAGGGGCTAAATAAATGAACGGTAGTTATCTACCACTTCCAACGCATTATTTGAGCTCAACAAAGCCACACCATGTGCTTCAGAGCAGGAACTAGCAAACTCCGGCCGGCGGCCGCGTGGGGCCCCCCCGGACTCTGCACAGTTTCACTGGAGCACGGCCACACTCGCCTACGTGTCTCCCACGGGTGCTTTTGCGCTACAAATGCCAAATCAAGTTGTTACAACAAGAAAATTAAAAAGTTTCAAACATTTACTATCTGACCCTCTCAGGAAAAGTTTTCTAACTCCTGCTTTAGAATTTATAGAGCACTTGAACACACATTAGCTCCAATAAGGGCTTCCCTGATAGTGCCCTTGGTAAAGAATCTGCCTGCAGATCAGGAGACCCCGGTTTGATCCCTGGTTTGGGAAGATCCCCTGGAGAAGGCATAGGCTACCCACTTCAGTGTTCTTGGGCTTCCCTTGTGGCTCAGCTGGCAAAGAATCCACCTGCAATGCGGGAGACCTGGGTTGGATCCCTGGGTTGGGAAGATCCTCTAGAGAAGGGGAAGGCTACCCACTCCAGAATTCTGCCCTGGAGAATTCTAGGGACTATTCAGTCCGTGGGGTCTCAAAGAGTTGGACACAACTGAGTGACTTTCACTTTAAACTCCAATAAAGTCTGAATAATCTAATGAGATGGTATTATCCCCATTTCATCTGTGAAGAATATGAGACTTGAGGAGGTTAAATAGCAGGTGAGGGACAGACCCCAGATCTAACCCAAGTCCCAGGACTCAAATCCCACAAATGCTAAATTTTAAAATTCCATAAATGTCTCTTCTATCATCTACGTGGTGCTCACAGTGCTTTGTGGTTTTCAAAGTCTTTCCACATCTTAATTCTCTTGATATTTACGATATTCCTATGAAGAATAAATGAATCTCATTTTACATATGTGAAAACTGAGTTATGGAGAGGTATTAGTAGTGTATATAGGTCAATCCCAATATCCCATTTCATCCCACCCTCCTCCTCAAGTTCATTTCTGAATCAATCTGTTCCTTAGGGAAGATCTGTGAGGTATGAAGTAGGAGAAAAGAAAAATGCAGGCAGCATGCCCTGAGCACACATTTTAAGGGATGAAGAAAACGCTGTTGGGGGCTCTTGGGAGCTAGGCGGGGAGAGGGGACTCCTACTTGTCACACTATACTTTCAATGTTTGAATGTCCTTTTCCAAAGTGTATGGATCACGCTTATGCATTTTTATTGTGAGATATCCAGAAGAATGGTGAGAGGCAATGGCACCCCACTCCAGCACTCTTGCCTGGAAAATGCCATGGACGGAAGAGCCTGGTGGGCTCAAGTCCATGGGATCGCTGAGGGTCGGACACAACTGAGCGGCTTCACTTTCATGCACTGGAGAAGGAAATGGCAACCCACCCCAGCGTTCTTGCCTGGAGAATCCCAGGGACGGGGGAGCCCGGTGCGCTGCTGTCTCTGGGGTCGCGCAGAGTCGGACATGACTGAAGTAACTTAGCAGCAAGGAAAACTCTGCTGTGCTCACAGCTTTTAAGTGGTGGAGTTGTTATTCGAGCCACGATAGTGTTAGTCGCTCAGCTGCGTCCAGCTCTGCAATCCCGTGGACTGTATCTAACCAGGCTCCTCTGTCCGTGGAGTTCTCCAGGCAAGAATACTGCAATGGGTAGCCATTCCCTTCTCCAGGGGCTCTTCCTGACCCAGGAATTGAACCCAGGTCTCCTGCATTCCAGGCTGATTCTTTACCGAGCCACCAGGGAAGCCCAAGCTCTCTAGGATAAATGAAAAAACCAAAAAAGTCTGCTTTCTCTAAAATACCTCCTTGCTGATATTGTAATGCAAATCCTGTTCACTCCAGCCCAGAATGCTCTGAGCATTCCAACTATTCTTTAGTTAATGGTAATAGAGCCATCTTTTTTTAATGCTCATGATTTGTCGAAAAGAAAACAAAATCAAGCCCCCCAAAGGGAGAGACTGGCAGGAAGGAAGGATAGGGAGAGCCTGAAACTCAGACGTTTAAACACAACTAGATTAAATGCGTGCCTACTCTTCAGAGCAAATAAGGATCTTTTGAAGGGAAAATGGGAAGAGTGGCACTGGCTCTCCTCTGGCGGGCAATGCCCATCAGCACAGCTGCAGAACCCTTGCCCGCTCCTCC
This sequence comes from Madoqua kirkii, assembly GCA_006408675.1. NCBI lineage: Eukaryota > Metazoa > Chordata > Mammalia > Artiodactyla > Bovidae > Madoqua > Madoqua kirkii. The sequence continues at coordinate 52,513 of SJYC01110925.1, read as the reverse complement.
CAGCCGAATGGAGGCAGAGCGCCACACCTCTGCTGCTGAATTCACTTTCTCAAGGCGGAGCTTGTCTCTCCGCAGGAACTGGCAGGGTTCACACTGAGACCAGGAAGAGGGATATTAAGCACATTTCTTAAAAGTGATCTTTTTCATAAACTGTCTCCATAATATGTAAGTAATTCACACTCTTGCCCCACAGGCTCCGTTTCTGCTCCACTGACCCACTGGCTCTGTAAAGTCGCATCTTTCTGTTACTAATAAGGCAGTTCACCTCAGGTACTTCTTTAATTTCCTGTATTTTTTCCAACACAAAGTTAATTTACTTTATCCCTTATCCCAAGAATGATAACAGGGTTTCTATAAAAGTGAACATCCATGATCAAAGGGAAGCTTGTATTATAAACAAATTATTACAACTGGGCTCTCTTTGAAATATTTTAACTTAATTAAGCTCAAACACTTTTGGCAAAGGTTTAAAAACTTGAGAGTAATTGAAGAGCCATTCCAGTTTGGCAGGATCTTTCTTGTAATGTTAGGGTGGGGGAGGGTAGTCTACGTGGTTATAGCATGAATGTTGCATTGATATTATCTTTTAGTTGCTACTTTTTTAAACAAGAGATATTGGGCAAAACTGAATTTGGGGAATGGTGGAATTGTTGCACAGCTTGATTACAGCGGTAGTTACACAACTGTATACATTTGTCAAAACATAAAAGAGCTGAATTTTACCGTATGTAAATTATTCCCTATAAAACTAATTTTTAAAAAAACTAGGTTCTCTCTACTCAGCTGAGTTGAAAACATTCTCAAGATGCTTTTTGAGGCGTTGCCTGTAGCAACAACGACAAAAAGGACCTAGAAACTGTGCAAATATCGATCAGTTGAGAATTTGATTGATTTTTTTTTAATGACTTCAATCTATATATCTGGACCTGGAACACTCTATGTAAAACACTGGTAAACTGAGGTGGGGGAGACAAAAGGCAAGGTGCAGCCAATGTTCCCATAGAAACAGTGACAGCAGTCAGCAGCCGAAGCAGCAGTTAATCTCAATAAATAAGTAGGAAAAAATCGGGGGAAGAGTATGCCAACTAATATTTATTACTGACCACTTCAACGAGGCATGATTCTAAGTATTTTACAAGTATTATCTCATTTATTTACCCTGAAAACTCTACAATCCAGGAAAAGGAGATCTGCTTCCCACTGAATCCAAGAGAGAATGAGAAAGAGCACCCAAAAGGGAAACGGCATTGCACCTAATCGAGTCTCAGAAGCGACAGTCCATCACCTCGGCCAATGCCACGTGTTTGAAGCGAGTCCCTAAGTCCAGCCTCCACAGCGGCATGGTCCCCGTGGCCCCAGAGGCCAGGGGCCCTGCTGGAGGCCGCCTCCCCAAGAAGCACGGTCATGCGTTACAGACACCAGCAGAGGGCCTTGGACAACACTTTTTAACTTTAAAACCTTGATGTTTCTGCATCCAAACATTTGAACACTCATGCTAAATGGTAATAATGACCATAAACAGCCTCATATCAATATAGGGCAGATTTTGCTTCCAAATGAATGATGACCGTTTTTTTATTTTCAGAACTTTTGAGGCCCAGAATTATGGAAAAGAAATTGGAGATCTATCTATCCCCTGCTTAACAGATAATGAAACTAAGGCAGAGAAGTTACATATGTGTATATAAGTTTGTGTATATTTGTATGAGCCCAGACATAAACAGACCCATAAACATCAAGCTTTATACACGGATGTTCTCATAGCATTGATGATGAAGAAAAAAGTGGCTTTTAAATATGTCTCCATGACTTTCTTTACCTATTACAAAATAAGCAATTAATTTATTAACTCTTATTAATGTTCATATTAATAAAATAATTTTTAGAAGGATAAAATATCACTTCTCCCACAAGGCAAGGAGTTTACATTTATGTTACAAGAGCTAAAGGATTTATTCATACTTCTAACCTTCAGCTGTGTTTGTACCCTGTGATGTCACAAAATGCAAGAATGAGAGAAAGAAGAATAATAGAAAAAAATAAAATAAAGTGTAGTATATAAAGATGAATTTCCTCAACTTACATATAGTTGGGAGTAGTCAGGGGACAGAAATGAGCCTCCAGGTTTAGAAAACAGCTAGGTATAATCTGGGTGTGTGAGGAGAAATTTCAATTTGCTACGGTCTTGGTGTAAGTTAATGAAAAACACTGCATCATTTAAAGGTTGACCAACCTTGACTAGAACACAAATGCCAGTCAGGCTAAAACCTTTTTCTGCCTTTTAAGTTCTTACCTCTCATTCATGGCTTGCACTCGTTTCTAATCAGAATTTTGACCATGTATTAAATATAACTGTAAGGAGAGAGTTAGTCCTTTATTTCAGATTTTACTTTTTTTATGACCTGTTTAGACAGATAAAAACTGACTTTAATAACTGTAGGCGATATTAGATATACTGAATGGCCCTACTTATGATGCTGTATATGTCTTACAAATTAAGCATTTCATCATTACGACTAAAAGTGTTCAGCGAGGCAAGCTGAGAAATTTTTATCATCTACTTTGAGAGGTATGAATATGCCTGAACATCATTGGTTTCTATTATAATACTGAAACTTTAAATATAACACCTCAGCTCCAAATACATTGACGTCAGAATCTGCAATGGCTTTGAAACTACGACACGGCAAACATCTCTTTTTAAGAGAATTTTAGGAGCCGCAAGAGAAAAGGGAACCCACAGCGGATCCCACACATCTGGTCAGTGCGGTCTTGCTGTGATTCAGCCTACCACCAGGTGGCGATGCTTCTCAACGGCAACTGGATATTTTCATAAAAGGGGCTTTTCTTGGCATTTGTGATATCGCTTTGCTGGCGTGAAAGAATTCACTAGGCCTGCACCCTCAAGAACCACCTTTATTCCCAAGAAGAACGTGATCCTGAGCGGGTTCCTTTATCAGTATATTGTTAGGCATGGCCAGGAATGAGACTGATAGCAAAACCCAACCATTTACCAAGGCAGCTCAGTGCACGGGAAGAAGGCAAACTAGAGCCAGACTGCCCGGGTTCAGACTGCAGCGCCGCTCCGTGCGGCCGTGCTAGCTAGGGCAATTACCCGACTTCTCTGCGCCTCCGCTTTCTCATCTATGAAACAGGCACGATAGTACCACCCAACTCAGAAGGCTGATGGGAAGCTTAAACGTGTTGGTCCAAGTAAACCCTGGAATATGACAGGCCCTGCCGAGAGGGAGCTGTCGTCTGTATGAACAGCCCACGAGCGCAGTGCTGGCTAATGCCCTGGTCCTGTTCCACTGAGTCCTGTCAACAGTACTGGGGGCAGGTTGGCTCCAACCAGCACCAGATCCACTTTACAGATGAGGAAACAAAGGTCAGAGAAGTGAAATAAAATTCCAAAAGTCAAAATTAAGGGGAGAACTGCACATGAATCTACCCTACCCAGAACTGGAGTGCCCGCTCACACTCCCCAAACTCTAAACCACTCTTCCAACCACTACAGTGTGTCATACAGGTCAACACTATTGGCAATTTTTAAAAAAAAAAATCACAAAATGTGTAACTCAAATGAAGGAGCAACTACACTCCACGGAAGTGTGTTTTCTCTTCAACATAATTCTGCTGCCTTTCCTTTACACAGTTTGTAACCCCCCTAAAAATGAAATCTTTACCTTAATATTTATTTCTAAACCAGCAAGAGCTACTAATAACCTAAGTCTTTAAAAACTCTCAAGATATGGCTTTGAGGTGAACTTGAGACCTCACTTAAGTGAACTCCACAAAAAAAGGTTAGATTATTTAAAAGTCAAGAAGGGAGGATTCCACAATTCTGCACGAAGATAAAAATAGAATTCCAAGTCCTCTACCCAAAAAACTCCACCACCTCCCAACTGCTGTTTTTTTTTTCCCCCTGTCAGTCCTTGAAATGACCTTGGTTTAATTACCTGCATCTCAATGAGTGAATCTACATAGAAAGTGAAGGTTAATTAATGAAGGATCGTTTCTTTCACTAAGCCCACCAGGCAGTGGCTGACAGCAAGACTCGTCCACACAGTATCAACATACATCTCATTAGAAATGGTCAGATTGATGTGTTCATTTTGGAACAGGGAAATGAAAGAAAATAATTTACTAACGATAACCCCTCCCAGGGTGCGGTCACAAAACTTCCCACCTGACACCTCTCACCTTGAATGGCACTGCTCCTGAACTCACAGAAAGCAAAACGTTGGGCCCAAACAGAAATGCAGAGCTCAGATTCCAAGGAGACCTGGACGCGCGCATGCCCACCGCACAGTAACATTCACATTCCTCTTGTACTACCACTTTCCGCAGCGAGCTCGTCTGTATACATTATTTTAAACCGGAGCCATTCTAGAACAGGGTTTATAAAGCTCAGAATTAATGACATTTTGGACCTGATAAATTTTTGCTATCAGCACCTGTCCTGTGAATTGTAGGATACTTAACAGCGTCCCTGACCTCTGCCTTCTAGATGATGGTAACATCCTTCCCCCGTTATGACAACCAAAATTGTCTCCAGACGTTGCCAAATGACCCCTTGGGTACAAATTTGTTCCTACTTGAGAATGACTGATCTCGAGAAAGTATAATTCTAGAGTTTTAGATTTCCAACATTTTCTGAAACGTTGAAAACGTTTCAGACTTAAGGGAAAAAAGCTGCCAAATAGTATACGTACACTTTACCCAGTGTCCCCAAATGCTTCCATTTGACACGACTGTAGTCGAGCTACTAAAGCAGAAAATTAACATTGATAGAATACCATTAAATGATCTATAGGTCTCATCCAAACATCACCAATGCCCTCCCCCCGCCAACATCTGTCCGTCTTGGTCCGAGATCTAACACAGGGCGGCACAGTCCATGTAACCGTCATGGTCTCCTTAGTCCCCCCCATGTGAAAGCGTCTCACTCTCCTGCATGGACTTCACAGGTTAGAAGAGCATCGACAGGTGAGTTATTGTGCGAAGCGCTCCCCAGTTCAGGCTCCTCTCAGTCCCGCGTTTCTGAGAAGGCAGCAGCGCGTCCTCAGTGCGTCATATCACGAGGTGCGTTCCTGCTGCTAAGTCGCTTCAGTGGTGCCCGACTCTGTGCGACCCCATAGACGGCAGCCCACCAGGCGCCCCCATCCCTGGGATTCTCCAGGCAAGAACACTGGAGTGGGCTGCCATGTCCTTCTCCAATGCATGAAAGTGAAAAGTGAAAGTAAAGTCGCTCAGTCAAGTCCAACCCTCAGCGACCCCATGGACTGCAGCCTTCCAGGCTCCTCCATCCATGGGATTTTCCAGGCAAGAGCACTGGAGTGGGTGCCATTGCCTTCTCCGACGAGCCGTGTTACATGCTATTAACTCTGATCTCTAAGCATGAGGCAGCTTTGTAGTTTCCCCACTGTCAAGCTATTTTCTCCTCCTTTGTAGCTAATAAACATCATGTGGGGAGATTCTTTGACAATGCAAATTTCTTGCTTCTCTTATTTTTGCCCACAAATTTTAGTGTCCATTGATGACATTTGCCCGCAATAATTATTACTGTGGTGTTTTGCCAAACTGTGATTTTCTATTTCCATCATTCTACATTTATAATTATCATCCTGTTGCATTGAAGAGCTGTTCTTTTTACTGCACTTTTTAGTTATTTTTAAAGGAAGTTTTGTCTCACTACCATGAATGAAAAACCAGGATTAAAACAAGAGTTATAATGATAAATAATAACATTAAAAAATAAACTCAAGGAAGAAAAATGATAGCATTTTCTGGATGGATACTACAGCTTTTGAAGGCTCCAATCTGATGTCTTCTTTCTCTTCATTAAAAAGAGAGATTAACAGGCATTAGAAAAGTACTAAAAATATCTTAGAATCAAACTGACTTCCTTCTTGACATATAGTCAGGAGAATTGGAAGACAACTAGAAAAAGAATCACTAAGTCATTTAATATTATTCGATACTGGCTCTAAATAATACTTAAGATCTCATCATTTTCCAGTGATTCATATCCTGCATTTTGGAAAATACTCACCAGTTTCTCCCATTTTACAGAGGAAGTGACTGCAGCCCATTGAAAGTAAATAACCTGCTCGACATTCACTGATAGAAGATCTTTGTTACAAAAAACAGTAATAATTCAAACAAGCCGGTAACTATGGTGCCAAAGCTGAGATGGGTTGGCAGGAGGCTCAGTATCCGGCCGCCAGCGTGTTTCCTAAACCCTAGGGTGAGAATGCAGCCAAGCAAGGGAGGGACGGGAACCTGCCAAGCAAGAGTGACCAGGACCTTCTTCTCATGCTTATTTTCCTGTGTTCCTATTATTTTTTCTCCCAGGCTTCCTCTCTTACAACTAACCCAGCCTGTCTGTCCCACAGCAAAATACAGCAACTCCAAAGCAGCCACCTTCTTAGTCCAAACCATACTCAGAACCTCACTGGGTCTCCCTGGATCCCTCAACTTCTAAAGGAGAATCTGATTGGCCCAGCTTAAGTCAGGAGCACAGCCTTGATCCAATCAACTGTGACGAGGTGGCCACTTCACAAACATGAAAGATGGCGAGTGTTAGTTGAGCAGTCCTCCAAAGCGAGTACCACAGCACCAGTGCGTCAACCAAAGAGCGAGAGAACTGGCTTCTCAAGCACTGGTCCAGGTCCTCAAAATAACGTAGTCCAGCATCGATTATGAATACACCAGCCACCTAAAGACCACATGTACTGTTTTTCTTACAGTTTTCCTTTGACAAGATTCGCTTTTTGCCCCTTAAAGCATCGAATCAGGAAAATTATGAGAGTATGAACTTAACTAGGAAATTGGGATGTCTTCCTAATATCCATTCAAAGGCGTGCATGTTACTAAGAATGCACGCTCTTGTGCCTTATAAAGCCCCAGTGTTCTGAATCCTCGACTTCAGTACATACCAGGCCCTTTATACTCTGGAGTTCGTTCCCCATTTTCTCTGACCCCTGCAGTGAAATATTCTATATTCAAATCATTCTGATGGTTCTCAATCCATCCCTGCTTTATCCTACCTAAAATTAAATTGTCTGGCTTGAAGAGTTGCACGTTGTTAAGAAATTGGCTTTCGGTGTTTCTCTGAGCTCTTCACTTCAGCTATTTTAAAAAATAAACCTGCTCAGTGTTTTGACTTAGTTTCACTTGTATGGCCTTTAGTGGGGGATTCTTTTTTTTTTTTTCTTAATTGGAGAGTAATTACTTTACAATACTGTGATGGGTTTTGCCGTACATCAACATGTATCAGCCATAGGTAGACGGGTGTCCCCTCCCTCATGAACACCCCTCCCCCCTCCCTCTCGACTATCCTCTAGGCTGTTACAGAGCACTGGCTTTGGGCTCCCTGCATCGTACAGCAAAGTCCCACTGGTGGCCTCTTTTACAGACACGACTGAGCGACTGAACTCACTGAACTGAACGTATACGTTTCAGTGCTACTCTCTCAAATCATCCTACCTTCTCCTTCCCTAGTGGAGGACAGGTTTGATCCATGTTTTCAACTTTGGTTTTAAAGATCAATGCAGATAATCACCTAATACGTTCTTTGGAAGATCTTGAGTTCTGGGGATACAGATCTGCCCTCAAGGAGCTCCCAGAATCTTGAAGGGGAACAGAAACCTAAAGAGACAATCACGGTGTGCAGGATAAGTGCTAGGCAGGAGTCCACCCCACGCCCTGTGGAGTGAAGGCAAGGGAGTGCTTATCCATCCTGGGCAGACTTCCCAGAGGAGGGGACACTCAAGCTGAGCCTTGAAGAATGTTTAGAAAGCAGGAAAAGTCAAGAGAGGAGGGCCCCCTACAGAGGAAAGATCTGTTAAGTATATGTGAAATAATTCAGGAGAGAGCCACTGGACAGGTGAGCCTCGAGTCAAAGGAGACAGGTGGAAAGAGTGGAGTCCTTGGCTCCAGCTTTAGCGCAAAGGCTATACTGGAATCAGTTTTTAAGTATTTTTTTAATCATATGATGTCTAGAGAGAAGCCAAGGGAAGAAAACCAAGGGTAGAGATTAGGGCAAGGATTTCCAAACTTGTGCCCAGAAATGCTGGCCCTCCCGGCGTTCGCTGGGATTGCCAAAATAAGCTTAAGAGGCACTCAACTTGACGATGTTTTTTTAAACGCCACAAATCCAGGACTTCTCAGAGCCTGAGACGTGGATGTGCCTTGTGAATTTCTAAGAGGCGGAAAGAGCACAGAGCTCTTCCCAAACTCTCCAGGCCCCTCTGACTCAGTGTCTCAGGTCCAGAAGTACTGGCCGCGCTTGGAGCTGGAGGGCAGCGCGGGATCTGCATTATAACAAGGTGCCCAGGAAGTTTGTGTGACTGTTAAACTGGAGGAAGCTCTGGCCTCCGTCGTGTTCAGATGCGGTTCTCACTCAGTAGGTCTGGGCTGACACCAGGGACACTACATCTCTACCTTTGAGTAACAAGACCCAAGCCACAAACACTAGTGTTCAAAGATCATACTGGGTGATGCTCTGCAGGAACCCCCTGGGAAAAGTTGAAGAAATCAGCCAAACTTATTACTAGTAAAGTACCTCAGGACCATCTTTGCACTTGAACACAAGGAAAGTGTCAAAGAATCTGTACTGGTCTCTGCCCTCAAGGCTTTTTGGTTTAGTTGGGAAGCTAATATTTAATGATGAGATATAAGTAGTGAACAATAAAATTGCAAAGATATATATAACTCATTTTTGTTCAACAAATCTTCATGGAGTATCTGCCATATGCTCTTCTTACTTGGTGGCTGGGTTTATATGGCACTGAAACAAACAGTCCAAGTCTTTGCCCAAATGCACTTTATATTCTGGAAAGGGGAAAGATGGGTGGCATGTAAATAAATCAGGAACTATGAAGTAGAGGCAACCCTGATAGGGAGATGGAGAAAGAGGAAGCCAAGTAAAGGAGGCAGGGCATGCGGGTGGGAATTCAGGAAAGGGGTTATCTGATGAGGCAGGCAAGTAGAGGAAGTCCTCGGTGATGAGCTGACACTGTAGCAGAGACATGAAAAGACTGGAAGAACATGACACAAACTCCCCAAGTTAGAGGAAAAGGCAGGAGCCCACCTGGAATATTCAGAGAAAGGCAGGCGCCGCCCGTGGCTGGAACAGAGTGAACGGAGAGCAGGGCAGTAGGAGACGGAATCAGGGGAGCAGTCGTGGGGATGGGAGGCGGGTCACGCAGGACCTTACGGAAGACTCGGGCTCCGGCCGGCCTGAGATGCAGACCACTGGGGGTTTTGAGAAGAGGAGCGACTTATTTTTAAAGGCTACTTTAGCAAGCTGTGTATAGAGTATAGGGGCCAAAGGCAGAAACAGAAAGCCCAGTTAGATCTGCATACAATCAGACAAGCAGTAACGGCAGCCTGGGTGCTGGTGGTGCCCGTGGAGATGGTAAGTTTTGGACTGCGCATGCGTTTTGAAGGCAGCACTACAGAGAGTGAGATAAGCCAAGGTATACTTAGAGTTGACTCCCCAGGCGCTCTAGTGGTGAAGAACCGGCCTGCCAATGCAGGACACATAAGAGACGTGGGTTCGATCCCTGGGTTGGGAAGATCCCCTGGAGGAGGGCCTGGCAACCCACTCAGGTATTCTTGCCTGAAGAAACCGACGGACAGAGGAGCCTGGCGGGCCACAGTCCATAAAGTTGCAGAGTTGGACACAACTGAAGCAGCTTAGCACGCACGCGTGCACACATACGTAAAGACGTACCTTGAGCAATGGACGAGATGGAGCTTCCAGTTACTGAGATGAGGAAAGAGTTTTGGAAATATTAGGAGGAAGCCTGGCAATCACCGGTTCCTTTTGGACATGTCAGGTTTCAGCTGTCCGTGAAATGTATCCATCGACGTGGAAATACCAAGGGGACAAATGGAGAAATAACGCTGAAGTTCAGGTCCACAGTGAATATACTGGGGAGTGTGGACTCTCTTAGTCTGTGCCTGGCACATACAGTAGGAATTCAGTAAATGCTAAATGCATAAGTGCCATGGCTCAGATCAGCAAAAATATTTGCTTGCTTTTGGAAAAGAACTAGACTTTCACACCCTACTAATGGTGAGTCAAAAGATTTTCACAGGAGGAGAAAAGCATTTTCTTTTCTTAATCCAAATGATCGGCAAAATAAGATAGCGTGGTTTCATTTAGGTCGTTTTTTAACCTCCAGGATAACATTAATAAACAAATTTGAAATCACACAAGTATGAACGTAAATTATTTACAGTGTGCTTGAAGAGCTCAGAAGGGCTTTGTAAGATAAATAATTTATAAACTCATAGAAAGAGTTCTTTTTTTCACTAATTAAGGGTGAAAATTTTACCAATAAATCATGAGAGGTTTCGGGAAGTATGCAGAGTGGAGATCAATTCAGGGCAACAAACGTTTACTGAGAAACTGCCGTGTGCCAGGCACTTGGCTGGAGGTGAGTGGCGCAGAGGACTGTGTATGGAGTTTCTCCTTGAAGTGGCCTCCTGTGCCACGGGCGAAGCAACACCCTGAGCGCCAAGTCACGGGTGGCAGCGGACACCGGTGCTACCCACCACTGAGCTCTAACGCTCAGCTCTGCAGGCACGCAGTGAGGGGGCAGTTCCCCACCCCTCGGGCCAGGTAGGACCATGTGACTTGCTTTAGTCAATTAAATGTAAACAAATGTTTCCTATGTTACCAAACAAATGTCACAAATGTCCACTTACAAATGCAGGTGTTTGCTAAATCACTCAGTCCTGTTCAACTCTTTGCCACCCCATGGACGGTAGCCTGCCAGGCTCCTCTGTCCGTGGGATTTTCCAGGCAGGGTTACTGGAGTGGGTTGCCATTTCCTTCTCCAAGTAGAAGCTTTAAGAGGTCCTAAGTGACTGGACATTCTTGTGGACTGAATACTCCTGTTCCCCCACAATCTCTATGCTGCAATCTAATCCCCAGGATGCTGTTGTTGGGAGGTGGGGTCCTTTAGGAGGTGTGTAGGTCTTGAGGGTGGTGCAAGCCCTTCTGAATAGGACTGCTGGCCAGAGAGCTTGCTGGCTGTCTCTGCTCTCTAAGGAGGGACAAGAAGCGGGCAGTCTGCAGCCGGAAAGAGAGCTCTCACTAGAAACGGACCATGCTGACATGACACCCTGATCTCAGGCTTCCAGCTTCCTGAACCATGAGACACACAGTTACAAGCCACTCCGTCCACAGGACTTCGTTACAACAGGTGAAACTAAGGCAGACATGCCCTGATGCACTGCTGCTCCAGTGCGGAAGTCTTGCTTCCTTCTGCTGAGGCCCATGGGCGGCCACCCCACGAGCAGAGCCTCCCCACCCCACCACTGGGGGTTTTGAGAAGAGGAGCGACTTATTTTTAAAGGCTACTTTAGCAAGCTGTGTATAGAGTATAGGGGCCAAAGGCAGAAACAGAAAGCCCAGTTAGATCTGCATACAATCAGACAAGCAGTAACGGCAGCCTGGGTGCTGGTGGTGCCCGTGGAGATGGTAAGTTTTGGACTGCGCATGCGTTTTGAAGGCAGCACTACAGAGAGTGAGATAAGCCAAGGCTATACTTAGAGTTGACTCCCCAGGCGCTCTAGTGGTGAAGAACCGGCCTGCCAATGCAGGACACATAAGAGACGTGGGTTCGATCCCTGGGTTGGGAAGATCCCCTGGAGGAGGGCCTGGCAACCCACTCAGGTATTCTTGCCTGAAGAAACCGACGGACAGAGGAGCCTGGCGGGCCACAGTCCATAAAGTTGCAGAGTTGGACACAACTGAAGCAGCTTAGCACGCACGCGTGCACACATACGTAAAGACGTACCTTGAGCAATGGACGAGATGGAGCTTCCAGTTACTGAGATGAGGAAAGAGTTTTGGAAATATTAGGAGGAAGCCTGGCAATCACCGGTTCCTTTTGGACATGTCAGGTTTCAGCTGTCCGTGAAATGTATCCATCGACGTGGAAATACCAAGGGGACAAATGGAGAAATAACGCTGAAGTTCAGGTCCACAGTGAATATACTGGGGAGTGTGGACTCTCTTAGTCTGTGCCTGGCACATACAGTAGGAATTCAGTAAATGCTAAATGCATAAGTGCCATGGCTCAGATCAGCAAAAATATTTGCTTGCTTTTGGAAAAGAACTAGACTTTCACACCCTACTAATGGTGAGTCAAAAGATTTTCACAGGAGGAGAAAAGCATTTTCTTTTCTTAATCCAAATGATCGGCAAAATAAGATAGCGTGGTTTCATTTAGGTCGTTTTTTAACCTCCAGGATAACATTAATAAACAAATTTGAAATCACACAAGTATGAACGTAAATTATTTACAGTGTGCTTGAAGAGCTCAGAAGGGCTTTGTAAGATAAATAATTTATAAACTCATAGAAAGAGTTCTTTTTTTCACTAATTAAGGGTGAAAATTTTACCAATAAATCATGAGAGGTTTCGGGAAGTATGCAGAGTGGAGATCAATTCAGGGCAACAAACGTTTACTGAGAAACTGCCGTGTGCCAGGCACTTGGCTGGAGGTGAGTGGCGCAGAGGACTGTGTATGGAGTTTCTCCTTGAAGTGGCCTCCTGTGCCATGGGCGAAGCAACACCCTGAGCGCCAAGTCACGGGTGGCAGCGGACACTGGTGCTACCCACCACTGAGCTCTAACGCTCAGCTCTGCAGGCACGCAGTGAGGGGGCAGTTCCCCACCCCTCGGGCCAGGTAGGACCATGTGACTTGCTTTAGTCAATTAAATGTAAACAAATGTTTCCTATGTTACCAAACAAATGTCACAAATGTCCACTTACAAATGCAGGTGTTTGCTAAATCACTCAGTCCTGTTCAACTCTTTGCCACCCCATGGACGGTAGCCTGCCAGGCTCCTCTGTCCGTGGGATTTTCCAGGCAGGGTTACTGGAGTGGGTTGCCATTTCCTTCTCCAAGTAGAAGCTTTAAGAGGTCCTAAGTGACTGGACATTCTTGTGGACTGAATACTCCTGTTCCCCCACAATCTCTATGCTGCAATCTAATCCCCAGGATGCTGTTGTTGGGAGGTGGGGTCCTTTAGGAGGTGTGTAGGTCTTGAGGGTGGTGCAAGCCCTCCTGAATAGGACTGCTGGCCAGAGAGCTTGCTGGCTGTCTCTGCTCTCTAAGGAGGGACAAGAAGCGGGCAGTCTGCAGCCGGAAAGAGAGCTCTCACTAGAAACGGACCATGCTGACATGACACCCTGATCTCAGGCTTCCAGCTTCCTGAACCATGAGACACACAGGTACAAGCCACTCCGTCCACAGGACTTCGTTACAACAGGTGAAACTAAGGCAGACATGCCCTGATGCACTGCTGCTCCAGTGCGGAAGTCTTGCTTCCTTCTGCTGAGGCCCACGGGCGGCCACCCCACGAGCAGAGCCTCCCCACCCCAGGTCATCTCGGGGCGGTTAGGTATTACATATGGACTTTCCTAGTGGCTCAGATGGTAAAGCATCTGCCTGCAATGCCGAGACCCAGGTTTGATCCCTGGGTTGGGAAGATCTCCTGGAGAAGGGAATGGCAACCCACTCCAGTATTCTTGCCTGGAGAATTCCATGGACAGAGGAGCCTGGTGAGCCAGTCTGTGGGGTTGCAAAAAGTCAGACATGACTGAGTAACTAACGTACATAATCTAGCCTGTCCCAAATGGTACCAACCCTGTACTGATGAAAAATATTTCCTTTGTGAATTTCCATTTCCCAAACACTCTCTTTATCCCCCATCCTTTGACCTTTGAGTAATCTGTCCCCTTTTTTAGAACATAAATTCTTCCCTGACTAGGTCTCCCAAATCATTTTTCTAGGACCATTTATGAAACAAAGGCATAATAGACCCAAGCCATCATTCAAGTGCTTTCCTCCACTCTTCACTCTTCAGGGCATTTTGAATTCCATTTTCCAGCTGGTGTCGTCTCTTTCTCTCTCCAGCTGCCCTTCTACCTGCATCAGCTCTAGGCTTTCTCGGCCACATCATATGTCTTCCCAGAAGCAAATCTGTAGGTTGTTTTGTTTTTTGTTTTTAATTATTGCTGTTAATTTTACAAGCATTTCCAGGTATGTAAGAAGAGCAGAGGTCAAGAGACTCACATGAAACCTGGATTGTAACTGATTCTGTGGCTCCCTTCTATATGTGAATTTACTTTAATAAATGGAAAACAGACCTCTGTGAAGGTTGTAAATGACTTCATTAAGCACCTTTCAGGGGCAAAGAAAAGAAAAGTGAAAGTCGCTCAGTCCTGTCCAACTCTTTGTGACCCCATGGACTGTCCATGGGATCCTCCAGGCCAGAACACTGGAGTGGGTAGCCGTTCCCTTCTCCAGGGCATCTTCCCAGCCCAGGGATCAAACCCAGGTCTCCCGCACTGCAGACATACTTTTTACCAACTGAGCTATCAGAGAATTTACTTTGATAAATGGAAAACAGACCTCTGTGAAGGTTAAAAACGACTGTCCATTAGGACCTTTCGGGGCAAGCAAGTTGCAAAACTATGAACTGGTTACTGCTTGTGTGTTCTGTGGGCTGCCATCTTCCTATGACTAAAATATCTGCAGCAGAGCATAAGATGCTAAACAAAAACTGAGCTGCAGAGGGGAGAGGCAGGAAGTGTGATGGCTTCCTGAAGAACCCAAGAAAACAAAGGCCAGGAGATACTTTGCTCCAGTGGTTCTGGGAACACTCCACCCGCCTTCATTTCAGACCACGAGGAGAGTCTCTGCACAGGTCAGCAGCTGCTCTAATAGTCTGGAAAGTCTGCTCTGGATCAAGAGCATATGCGACCTCACAGCAAAGGTACAGGGCGTTTTCCTTAACAGCAACCTAGTGCCATTTCAGCTGTTATGGTGGACTGAGCTGGGAAAGGTCAAGGCAAAGAGAAGGAAGAGAAAATATGCTTACACAGCAGTGGAGGGGCCAAGACAGAACACAGGGCTATGGAGGGCTTGAGACTCCCTCCCTCCACATAAAATCCATCATCCTCAAAAGTCTCCCCAAATAAACAATACTGAAATTTATTTGTTTTCACTCATTGACATTTTCTTGATCTTAGGAAAATATGACTACTTTTCAAAATTCATATTGATTGTAATGCAAGCAGAATCATAGTATTCTTTCTGTACAAATCCAGCTCTGGGACAAATCCCAGCACTGTTACCAAGTTGCTCTTTTACTGAATTTTACAACAGACCCTGGCTTAGAATATACGATTCATTTCCAGCATCAGCACCAATGAAAACAGTGGTCCCATCCTCAGAGGCCCCCCAGCAAACTCCAACAGCTGATATTACTACATGCCAATTTCCACCACTGGCTTGTGCAGCTGTGGCTTGCAAAACTCAGTATCAGTTTTCACTTGTTTACCTGGAGACAACAGAAAACCACCCTGTCTTAGTTAAGATGAGTTTTTGACTACAGGGATCAGTTTAGTTCAGTCGCTCAGTCATGTCCGACTCTTTGCGACCCCATGAAGTGCAGCACGCCAGGCCTCCCTGTCCATCACCATCTCCCAGAGTTCACTCAGACTCATGTTCATCGAGTCCGTGACTACAGGGATAGGAAACCCAAAATAACAGCGGAGGAGTTTCTAGTCTTCCTCAGTCTAGGAAGCTGAGGGTTGACAGACAATAGGGCTCCCTCTCTTTTGTTTCTCCCCTACAAAGAGTTTCCACTCTCATAATCACTTCATGGTCCAAAATCATTGCTGGAGCACCAGCTATTGTACCCATATTCCCACCATCAGGAAGAAATAGGAGGAGAAGGGAGGCAAAGAGGTACCCATCATTTCCTTTTAAATGCATTTTTCTGAAATCCTTTCTCCTACAATTAATTGGACAAGAACTCAGGTTCACAGTTCTACTTAGAAGCATGGGGGAACTGGGAAATCTTGCTGTACTGGGGGCTTATGTGTGCCACTGAACAACTGCAGTCAATTATTAGGGAATAAGAAGGGAGTAGTACTGGGGAGTAATTGGCACTTCCACCCACTCCAATATGGTTTATGCCAGGTTTTAATTTGTCTTACTCTGCCTCTCCTCAAGTGCTAAGAAAAATAATGAGATATATAAAGTTTTCTGAAACCATGAAACCGAACTCATTTACCTTTATAATTTTCTATTAATCTACTACCAGAATTCATTTTACATTTAATTCCAGCCTCTAACACTTTAATGCCATCTCTTTAGTCTTTACACATTAGTGGTCTCAGTCACGTCAGACTTTTTCATCTCCTTTATGTTCATTTATTTTAACTTTCAGTGGTCTTCTAGCCAATCCTTTATCCTTTTTATTACAAGAGCATGAAATTTTATAATCCCCTAGAGCTTTGTTAGTCAGCTGCTACAAGGTTCTTAACCTTCACTAATTTATTCCCTCATTTTGACTTTCCGATCTGAAGCATGCCTTAATATTTTGTTTTTGAATACGAAAGTAACTTTTATTAAGTAGGTTTATTGCATTAATAGATTTTTATTTCAGTTTTTACAGTTATATTTAAGTTCTCTGCTAGTTAGCTGCAGACCACGTTAATAACAATTTATAATGCTGTGTAATATAATTTATATTTTAATATAACAAAATGTACCTAATATAATAAAGCAAGAGTAATTTTATAAAACTTTACCTGGAAATGATTTCAAATAAGCATGCATTTTTTTTTACTCCCTAACAAACAGTTTTATTGATATTTATTATAATAGAAACTCCCTAAACAAGAATCGCTTCTCTTTTTCAGGAAAAAAAATAATAATAATAAAGACAGTGCCTCTTAAAATACCACACATGTTTTGATTTTTTATTTGCCTCATCCTTTCTCCTCACTGCTTTGATTTCTCAAAGGCAGAGAGGGAATTGTTTTCCCTGCGTCGTACAATTACATGAATGATCAATACCCAGCCATGAAAATTCCTAATTCAGATTACAACAGCAAGAACAATCATGTCGGCATTAACTGAGATATATATGTGACAATAAAATAATACTAATAATTATAAAACACTCTCTCCTCCTCCATTGAAAATCTGGCAGGGAAATATAGAAAGACTGATCAAAATGCAAATGTTAGACATATATTTGCACACCAAGGGAGGAAAAACCCAAGCACGAACCTGAGGACTTTAAAGCTTCCGGGCTTTAAACTAAGACCAGCACGAGAGGAAAGAGGTTGGTCATCCTCGGGCTGAACTCTGATAACACTTCTCTGCCGGCAAGAACCTAACTGACCATATCAGTGAGTGTGTGTTGCCTAACAACCTCTCCCCCAAAACTCACGGTTTAAAAGAATTTTTATTTAGTTCATGGGTCTACAAACTGGCTGTCGTACTTGGGAAGTTCTGGTGACCAAAGCCCTGTTGGGTTTGCTGAGCCTCTGGAGAGTCTGTGCCTGAGGCGGCTGGGAGGCTGGCCGTGGGCTGGCCGCCTCAGCTCTCCACCCCAGGGTCTCTCGGGCCCCAGCGGGCGCCCTGGGCTCCAAATGGTGGCCGAGCTCCAAGAGCAGGACGAGAGCAGACCCGAGGCCCCGGTGCTTTTCAGCCTTCCGCTTGCTCTGCCCGTTGTCCAAAGCAAGTCCTGTTCTCAACCCAGATGCAAGTGGGAAGTGGGCACAGGGACTCCCTCTCTTGCGGGACGAGCAGACAACTGTGGGCCCTTTATAATCTACTGGGTTGGCCAGAAAGTTCACCTGGGTTTTTCTGCAAGCTCTTGCGGAACTATTTGACCAACCCAATCCCATACCACTCCCAGGATGCCTCTGCTCCTTGCCATCACTTCTTGAATTCCTCTGAACACCCCATTTTCTCAATCAATGAGCACTTCCTTTGTGACAAGCCCTATTTTAGAAGTAGTAAACAAAATAAATAAAGAAATAACAAAATAAACAAAATCCTGACTTAATGACGTTTACCTTCTGGTATCAACAGGAGTCCCCTGTTTCCTAAACAAATATTCTTTCTGACCCCAGACAGTGTCTCTGCTTCCTACACCCAATGACAGACCTCTCTGGATTTTCCCCATTCACTCTCCCTTCCCTTTCCTTCTGGGAATGTCTCCTTTCACCTCCTAGGGGACTGTCAAACACAGGCTTGCCGCTCCCATTCCCGCATGTCTGCTCATAGATCCAGGTGCGCCAGTCAGAATACTTTATCCTGAACACAGGGACTGGCCCATGGTTGGGCCAATGAGCCAGGCAGGACTAATCAAAGACATTCTCAGGAACTGATAGGAAGCTGTTTAAGAAAATCTGGTAACTTTACCTATAGACAAAATGTGAACTAGAAATGCCAATAATCTTAAATACCCCATGAGAATAAATCAACCAAAGGAAAACAGAGCAAAATAATGGAGAGAGACACATTCCTTTTATGTCCTTTTCACACTTGAAGCCACATCCACTTCTGCTTTCAGTTATCCAAGTCAATTGATTGTCAAGTTTGAGTTGGGTTTTTATAATCCACAACCAAGTGAACTGGGATTCACTCAGTCCTCCAGCACTGAACATGGCAGTTGAACCTTCTAAAGCCAGCTATAGCCCCTGAAAGCCCTGTGTACTCTTTACAGAAAGCCATGAAATACATTATATATAAATCTATCATACAAAGGGGAATCCACTATGCAGAAAACAGCTACATCAAACAACTACAACGTAACAACAATAGACACACCTTTTCTCTTTTTAAAACATGCTATTAAACTAAGTAAGTCCCACCATTTCCAACCTTTTATTAATAAATATTTATCTTCTTTATCCTTTGGGTCACTTATGCCAATTTATGCCAAGTTGGTACTAACAGGCTCAAAATTTACAGGAAGGAAAAGAAAAATGAACAAAATTCTATCTGATAGGTCTTTTTTTTTCCCTTCCAAGTCAGAAATGATTAGCTTCCATCCAAGTCATGCAAAACTCCAGTGATCCTTCGAACTACAGACTAAGAACCTTATTAGAGGTTCCGTGACAATCATCAACCCTTAACTACAAATGATAAATTCTGCTCCTCTCTAACCACCTTCCCAAAGAACACTCATCGATTCTAACGGCAGTCTTTTGGAAATATATTTCCCCAAATCATAACCCAATTCAGTCTTTGTCAAGTGCGTCCTCTGAAATGTCACACACACACACACACACACACACACACAGACATGCACACTCGCGCACATGCGTGCGCACACGTGCACACACACACACACACACACACGAGTTCTGAGTTCAGTTATGCCACGTATATTATCACCTTCTTGAAAGAGAAACTGCATGCATCAGTACATTCAAGGCTTCAGAGAAGAGCAGGTTTAAATTTGTCTGAACTAACAACATTCCTCAAACGTGTTTGATCACAGACAACTGGGTCTTTTTTTCATCATACCATACTTGCTAATGTTCATGAAACATTATCTGTCCCATGTTACCCATGGAGTCAATATCAATCTATCATCTAAATAGGAGTCAATGAACTTTTCCTATAAAGAGCTAAAGAATAAATAGTTTAGGCTCTACAGGACAACAGACTGGTTCCAAATAGGAAAAGGAGTACATCAAGGCTGTATATTGTCACCCTGCTTATTTAACTTCTATGCAGAGTACATCATGAGAAACACTGGGCTGGAGGAAGCACAAGCTGGAATCAAGATTGCCGGGAGAAATATCAATCACCTCAGATATGCAGATAACACTACCCTTATGGCAGAAAGTGAGGAGGAACTAAAGAGCCTGTTGATGAAAGTGAAAGAGGAGAGTGAAAAAGTTGGCTTAAAGCTCAACATTCAGAAAATGAAGATCATGGCATCCAGTCCCATCACTTCATGGGAAATAGATGGGGAAGCAGTGGAAACAGTGTCAGATTTTATTTTGGGAGGGCTCCAAAATCACTGCAGATGGTGACTGCAGCCATGAATTAAAAGACGCTTACTCTTTGGAAGAAAAGTTATGACCAACCTAGATAGTATATTCAAAAGCAGAGACATTACTTTGACAACTAGGTCCGTCTAGTCAAGGCTATGGTTTTTCCTGTGGTCATGTATGGATGTGAGAGTTGGACTGTGAAGACAGCTGAGTGCTGAAGAATTGATGCTTTTGAACTGTGGTGTTGGAGAAGACTCTTGAGAGTCCCTTGGACTGCAAGGAGATACAACCAGTCCATTCTGAAGGAGATCAGCCCTGGCATTTCTTTGGAGGGAATGATGCTGAAGCTGAAACTCCAGTACTTTGGCCACCTCATGCAAAGAGCTGACTCATTGGAAAAGACTCTGATGCTGGGAGGGATTGGGGGCAGGAGAAGCGGACGACAGAGGATGAGATGGCTAGATAGCATCACAGACACGATGGACATGAGTCTGAGTGAACTCCAGGAGATGGTGATGGACAGGGAGGCCTGGCGTGCTGCGATTCATGGGGTCGCAAAGAGTCAGACACGACTGAGCGACTGAACTGAACTGAACTTACAGGCAATCCAAATATTCAGCTGGGTCATTGCAGCATGGAAACAGCCATCAGTTCAGTTCAGTTGCTCAGCCACGTCCAACTGTGTGATCCCATGGACTGCAGCACGGCCGGCCTCCCTGTCCATCACCAGCTCCCAGAGTTTACCCAAACTCATGTCCATTGAGTCAGTGATGGCATCCAACCATCTCATCCTCTGTTGTCCCTTTACCCTCCTGCCTTCAATCTTTCCCAGCATCAGGGTCTTTTCCAATGAGTCAGCTCTTCCCATCAGGTGGCCAAAGTATCAGAGTTTCAGCTTCAGCATCAGTCCTTCCAATGAACATTCAGGACTGACCTCCTTTAGGATGGATTGGTTGGATCTCCTTGCAGTCCAAGGGGCTCTCAGGAGTCTTCTCCAACACCACAGTTCAAAAGCATCAGTTCTTTGGTGCTCAGCTTTCTTTATAGTTATAGACAATAGGTAAACAAATGGGCGTGGCTGTGTATCAATAAAGTTTTATTTATAAAAACAGATGGAGGACCACATTTGGCCTGTGGGGATACCGTTTCTTGGCCTATGTCTAAGCTAATCAGACATTTCAAGTGTAGAAGAGAACAGATGAGACCATGAACTTGATCAATGTCAGAGTCCCCACTCCATGCACACATCACACAACCTTGAGCAGCTTCCTAAACCTTTTTAAGCCCTGTTTCCTAGCTGCAAAATGAGGATTAAGTGTATTTTTTACACCTTCTGCAATGGATTTGCATTTCTACAGGATTTCTCTGAGTGAAGGGTGTACAAGTGCATGTAATTTCAAACGGGGGCAGGCCAAGATGAGTCAAAGCAAGGTGGGCAGATGAAACGATTCCTACACCGAAGTCACACAGCAAACACGGACCTCGGATCCAAGGATGACAGTCTTAAA
The DNA here is from genome assembly GCA_006408675.1 of Madoqua kirkii. Lineage (NCBI taxonomy): Eukaryota > Metazoa > Chordata > Mammalia > Artiodactyla > Bovidae > Madoqua > Madoqua kirkii. Next base: position 31,159 of record SJYC01110925.1, on the reverse strand, counting down.
AATATAAGCCTCCTGGGAATTCATAACATTTGGGGAGACAGCTCTGAACTTCTAGCATATGGAGTGAGGTCTGAGCCAATCTTACATAATTCTCAGGGGCCAGGGAGGCTCATTTACATCTTGCTTCCATAAACCGATCAAAGGCTATATTGGGGTTTATAATGTGTCTAAGGAGACAAGAGAAAACTGCTATCCAAGAGTCACAAACAGGCATTTTCACTTCAATTTTCAACCAGAGCCTCTGATGACCAAACAAACCACTGGAAAGTTCTGCTTTCCTTTTATTAGAAGGACGAAATGGAGATCAAACAAGAGTTAGGCTATAACTGGTGCTCTGATTCCAAGAGACTGGACTTTTTACCCAAAGGTTCGCGTCCATAAAACCTTCTTTATATTCATACTAGCAAAATTATATTTTTATTTTGCCACATTGTGTTCATAATTTCAACTTTTTTTGCATAATGCAGACAGATCTTTTCCATTCATTTTATTGTTTTACATACAGAGGTGACGGAAGGGAAGATAACATTCAAATCCCTCCAGAATTCCCCTTTTGCTCCATAGGGACCTAACATTTATCATGATTAATTTTTCTCTGGAAAAAAAAAAAAGAAATGAACACTTCTTTGTCAGGTAGAAGCTTTTAGTCATCCTGACACCAGGCTTTCACACAGCAAAAATATTACTAATACTATTTTCCCTCTGAAGTGCATTTGTTATCAATATGCACTTAAACTGGTGATCAAGTCTTGCTACGAGAGACACCTGCTCTGCATTTTCTATCTGTTTAATACCTTAGGGATACATCACTTAATAATTTAGTGCTAAACCATTTAGCATTTTAGCCCATCATCGCTTATATTACACACAGGATTTCAGTAATGTCTGATAAAATTATGTGTTAGCTGCCTTATGTGTGTGTAAAACTTAATAAGTCTTCTTTCCCCCCTCAAGTTTAATAACTGATTTTCTTACATTTTGGATGTGAAATTTTATTGCTCATGGATATAGTTTGAACCTAAATCTTCATATCTTATAAATTGATTTTTAGTTTCCTTTTTGACCTTATGAATTTCAATCAGACAGTGACCTCTTGTTGCTCATGAATCTGACTGATTTAATGCCTTATAACAATAATAGCAGAGAAAAAGCATTATCATAAGAGCCCACAGGGTTTGCAGAAACCCATAACTAGATCTTGGAGGCCTCAAGCAACAATAATTCTTGACCTAAGACCGTTCTCTGAAGTCGGCATTCTTCACTGTACTGGGATGGCCCATCCTTGTGGTAGCATAACTAGGCTGAAGCAATGGAAAAGTCCCAAGAGGAGATGGGCTAAAAAGATTGTTTCAAAGACAGTCTTGAACATAAACCAGTAATAGAAAAGGTGCAAAAAGCTAATTTTATCCCAAGGATGTGATTGGAAAGAAAAAAAGAAAAAATATACTGGTGCTGTCTTTGTGGGGAGAGAGGCATTGTAAATGTTTTAGCTTGCTAAAAAAATGAAAAATTAATGTTAATTGTCTGTACCGGCTGTATTGTTACTGCTCTGTCTCATATTGTGACTGCTGAGTCCACAGTATAAATGGAAGAGCTGAAAGAGTGTTCCTTTGTTTCCCTGGCTATGCTAACTTCATTTAATTGGTTTACTGAATAACCGTGTGTTGATGCTCATTATTCCTTATTAAGAAAGACTCTTAAACCCAAAACAAAAGCAGCTCCTTTTCTCTTACTCTTTTTCTTTCTTTAAATGAACACGGGGGTCCAACTTTTCCTACGTGGTGATCAACACTTCTCAAAAGATGAAGCCTGCTGAAATGTGGACTCACCCCACAGCTTCCATTCTCGGAATCCTTGTCTCAAAAATATAAAAATCCTCCCAGTTGCTCAACAAAATGCTGGCAATGGGATGCTGACTAAAACGGAAATCACTTGTGAAGAATAGATTTTTTTTTCTGCTAAGAGAACTCAAGTAGATGCCCTGTTTAATCCATGTGCTTGTGGGTAGCTGCTTAAAAAGAAAAGGAAAGCGGACCTTCAAAAATATTACTCTGAATGCCGAGGTCAACTATTAGGATTCAAAACTACCTAAGATACTAATACTCTTCTCCCATTTCAACCCACCACTATACCAGAAAGAAGGAATGGAGCTGGTTGGTTCTGTTCACCAATATTTTCAATACTCTCCCTTCCAGGCACTTGATGGGATTAACATTTGACAGGATCAGTCCTTCCAGTGTTTTTAGACCAATGAGATCTTGGCGTGAAAGCCTGTTGCGACTGATACACCTGTCCTAGTTATCTCCATTTGGAGGAGAAGGCAGCCTCTGGATAACGGAAGTAGGGTGTGGACTATAAGGAATCAAAGTCGAAATGACCCCCTGATCCCAAATAGCAACCTTATCTGTGACACATCTCTGAGCTAAGCCGCTGTCACAGAAGGATTCTACTGAAGCAAAATGCCACCATAATGAGCAATTGTTAACACATCACAATGCATTAGTGAAGTTTTCTATTTAAAAAAAATGGTTAGGTCCTAAGATAAAAAGGGCAGAGCAAGGTAATGCTGTCTTTCGTTCAGAAGTTGAGGAACCCTAGTTCTAAAAATACAAGAGGCTGCCAGGGTCCAGCCCCGGTGGATCCAGGGTAATTCCAAGTGGGGACAGAGTCAGCGTCCTAGGAATTAATTGCCTAATTAAAGATATAGAGGGAGATTAGAAAGAGATGGTGCAGTAGGAAAATACTAGTGGAGGAAAAAGATGCTGAATAACTTGGTTTACGTGGGATACCAACAAACCTTCGAGACAAGAAGCTTGCACCACCTATGCAGGCCACTGGCGCCCACTTGAATAGCGGAGGGTGCCCCTCCTTGGGCTCCCCCTCACGTGGATCTTAAAAGCCAGGGCAAAATTAGCAGGCTTGGGGAGCACCCACGCTCCAGATGGGAATTCAGCCAGAAAAACAGAGAACAAGAAAGAATGACATGGGGGAATCAGTCTTTCCAGAAACTGATCTGATTTCTTTATTTTCAGGTTTGCTTATGATAGAGACACATAGAGACAAATGGAAATTTTTAAAGTCACACGGGGGTCAGCAGTCCTGACCTTTATCAAAATCAGGTGCTTCATATAAATGTATACAAAAAGGTCTTAGGGGTTTTATATCATTTTCTGGCCATGAGGCCTGCTGACATTTTATGATTCTTTCTTTCTGATAACGGTCAGTCAACCAAAAAACTTATTTTCCAGGGGTGATTTTTCTTAAACCAGGCACCACCCTCTGAAGGTACCAGATAAAGTTGCATTCTTATAGGGTGAGGGTGTAGTGGGTTACAATTAAGAAAGGAATTTACTTAGCCTAAGGTTAACATGATTAATCTTAAAGGTTAATACTTATTTCTTCTATATGCTAGTTATATTCATTATAAGGGCACGGAATATGGAGACTTAGCAGCAAATACTGGCCCAACAAATGAAAAACCCTTCACCAACATGATTTTTATCTTTAGAAAAACCCAATGCTAACTAAGACTTTCAAAATACTCCAAACTCTCTGTGCTGTTTATGGTTGAGAGGTTGTAAACAATCATGTACACAGTAGCAAGAGTGTGATAATCCTGTCACACGAGCTAGTCTGCCGGCAGAGAGGTTTGACCTGAGACTCCCTTGTCACACCCAGGAATTTTTATTAACTGGAGCTGTAGGTTAACTCCTTCCCCGAGAGGGGTGGGGAACAGCCCCCCGTAAAGTCAGAGGTGCAGGTGAGAGCATAAAGCAGTAAAGTAGGCAGACTCTGGTTTGGGGAGTAGATGCTCGGGAACAGGGGCATTCCTGAGACTTGATCCCGCCTTTGCGTATGCTGAAGCCTTCTTCCTTATGACCTTTGCCACGGACAGAGTTCCTCACGCTGGCTCCCGGCAAGAGGCCACCAAAAGGAAAAGGAAAATGAATGGAAATAAGAGGTGAAGTCATTCATCATTTCATAAACCTAACTTTTGAACTGTTTGTCCAGTAATTTTTGTAGTCTTTTGTTGTGAATGCAAACTTAAGAGTTAACAATATGGAAAGAGTGAGTAGCAGTCAATGCTTCATTTATTCCTTGAACAAGTATTTACTGAACAATAAGAGAGATCCCCTGGAGAAGGAAATGGCAACCCACTCCAGTATTCTTGCCTGGAGAATCCCATGGACTGAGGAGCCCGTTGGGCTACAGTCCACAGGGTCGCAAAGAGTCAGACACGACTGAGCGACTTCACTTTCACTTCAAGAGGGCTGAGCAGCTTCCTACCATGCAGTCAGGGTCTCTCACACAGACTCTGGCCTCCACCTTGACGTCAAGGAAACACACCAGATGAAGGATTTCTCTCTAAAGTGCTAGCAACATGTCACCTCGTCCAAGGGTGTCTTGAACAATGTGAGTCTCCCATATCCATTTCATCTCTGACTGTGATGAAACACCCAGGAGGCTTACAGGTTAACCAGTTCCTCAAATGGGATCAGATTTAGGGGGGAAGCAACTCCATAAAAAAGGCTTAGAAAGCTTTCCTAAGTTAACAATATGAAGAAATAGAGGAAAACAATAGAATGGGAAAGACAAGAGGTCTCTTCAAGAAAATTAGAGGTACCAAGGCAACATTTCCTGCACAATAAAGGACAGAAATGGAATGGGCCTAACAGAAGCAGATGATATTGAGAAGAGGTGGCAAGAATACACAGAAAAACTACACAAAAAAGATCTTTATGACACAGACAACCACAATGGTGTGATCACTCACCTAGAGCCAGACATCTTAGAGTGTGAAGTCAAGTGGGCCTTAGGAAGCATTAGTACGAACAAAGCTAGTGGAGATGATGGAGTTACAGCTGAGCTATTTCAAATCCTAAAAGATGATGCTGTTAAAGTGCTGCCAGAAAATCTGGAAAACTCAGCAGCAGTCACAGGACTACAAAAGGTCAATTTTCACTCCAATCCCAAAGAAGGGCAATGCCAAAGAATGTTCAGACTGTCACACAAGTACACTCATTTCATATGCTAGCAAAGAAAGGCTCAAAATTCTCCAATCCAGGCTTCAACAGTATGTGAACCAAGAACTCTGAGATGGTCAAATCGGATTTAGAAAAGGCAAAGGAACCAGAGATCAAATCACCAACATTTGCTAGATCATAAAAGAAGCAAGAGTTCCAGAAAAACATCTACTTCTGCTTTACTGACTACACCAAAGCCTTTAACTATGTGGACCACAAAAAACTGTGGAAAATTCTTCAAGAGGTGAGCATACCAGACTACCTTACTTGCCTCCTGAGAAATCTGTACGCAAGCCAAGAAGCAACAGTTAGAACTGGACAAGGAACAATGGACTGGTTCCAAACTGGGAAAAGAGTACGTCAAGGCTGTATATTGTCACCTTGCTTATTTAACTTATATGCAGAGTACATCATGCAAAATGCTGGGCGGGATGAAGCACAAGCTGGAATCAAGACTGCCAGGAGACATAGCAATAACCTCAGATACACAGATGATGTCACCCTAATGGAAGTGAAGAGGAACTGAAGAGCTTCTTGATGAAGGTAAAAGAGGAGAGTGAAAAAGTTGGCTTAAAACTCAACATTCAGAAAACTAAGATCATAGTATCCGGTCCCATCACTTCATGGGAAATAGATGAGTAAACAATGGAAACAGTGACAGCCTTCATTTTCTTAGGCTCCAGAATCACTGCAGGTGGTGACTGCAGCCATGAAATTAAAAGAAGGAAGAAAAGCTATGACCAACCTAGGCAGCATATTAAAAAGCAGAGACATTCTTTGCTGACAAAGGTCTGTCTAGTCAAAGCTACGGTTTTTCCCGTACTTATGTATGGATGTGAGAGTTGGACTATAAAGAAAGCTGAGCACCGAAGAATTGATGCTTTTGAACTGTGGTATTGAAGAAAACTCTTGAGAGTCCCTTGGACAGCAAGGAGATCAAACCAGTAAACCCTAAAGGAAATCAACTCTGAATATTCATTGGAAGGACTGATGCTGAGGCTGAAACTCCAATACTTTGGCCACCTGATGTGAAGAGTCAACTCTCTGGAAAAGACTCTGATTCTGGAAAGATTGAAGGCAGGAGGAGAAGTGGATGACAGAGGACAAGATGGTCAGATGGCATCACTGACTCAATGGACTTGAGTCTGAGCAAGTTCCAGGATATGGTGAAGGATAGGGAAGCCTGGCGTGCTGCAGGCAACAGGGCCGCAAAGAGTCAGACACAACTGAGCAACTGAACCACAACAACAACTCCACAAAAGGAAAGTGTTGTTTTCAGAACGGGCTATGATATGAGGACACCAGAACTTATCATCAAAACTATTAACATTGTCAGTAGTGATAAAGGGTAACTTCCTCCTCTATTTTTCTTTTATTTTTAGTTGTTACATTTTTTAAAACATGCATTGCCTTTGACATTATATAAAAGGAAAACGGCTACATTTAAAACCACATTATCCTCTTACATCTTCAATCGTTTCATCACTAAGATTATAGCATAAGATAAAAAATCTCAAATTTAGAACAAATCAAACCACTGGCTTGACATTCTGAAGTCTGACCATTTATTCCAAAGTTACTCAAATGTCTCCAGCATCATACACTTTTTAAAACAAATGTTTCAATGGTGTTTCTAAAGCACATCAAATTATTTTGCAAAAGATGGACATAAATTATGAAGATATCTATCAACATTTATTTCTTCTGGTCTTCCAAGAGCCTTTCCCGGCTCTGTTTTCTAGGGTTCATTGAAAATAAGTTCTTTGGGGTGAACCTCATGGTGTCTCGGATCTTTTATTTTTTTTCATTTTGTTTCCTGTTTAAGTCATATTTCTCATCATAGCAGAGAGCTAGCTGACTATACAAATTTGCCCCTTTCTGTTTATCCTGGAGTTGCCTCTCAAAGCAAATAAGCCTGCTTTGCATTAGAGCTTGGAAATTCAATTGTGGAAGAGTAAGTCCCTCCAATGAAGGTAAGCCAGAGCGGTGTGAATTCATACCAGAGGAACCCACGGCCAGAACATCTGCATCTGAGGCAATCAGGGGACCCCTCCTGGGGTGGGAAGTTTTTTCAAGGCACATTTCTATGCCAAACAAAGCCAACCAGGTTTCTTCAAAAACATCTGCTCTTTAAATACCTTCCTCTATCAAGACTGTGACTGTGAAAGGTAATTCTCCCTGATGCTATTAACATAACTAAGAAGAAAATCTCATTTCCTTCTTAGCTTCCTCTACCACTGGGTCATAATCTTAAATGGAACTCAAATCACTAAGAGATTCTTCCTTAAAATACAGAAAGTGCAGAAATAGGCGCACACGATTATGGTTTCAGTTCTTAACCTTGAATATTTCCCAGAACACTTTACATTGATCGCAGGTTAATAGTAATAAATATCATCGAATTCCTGTTATGAACTTTAAATTGTTTGGCCTGTGATATGTATTATCTTTTTTGATTCATGCAACTCTAAGAGGTAAGCATTCTTATGCTTATTTTATGGATATCAAAACTGAGGTTCAATTAAGTGACTTGTCAATTACAAGTGATAAATTTTGTCCAAATATACATTAAAATGCACACATAATTTTAAAAACACATCTTATACATGCACTATGTAAAATTTCTCTCTTACTACCTCTTAAATATGTACCTCAGTTTAGAAAATTTAAGAAACGAAAAGCTTGTGAAAATCTCAAAATGCCGAGAACTGCTTTGGCGCTCTCCAAACTGTTTCTGTGTTTGGTCTGCACAAACAAGACCAGGTTACATGACTAAAACCAAGTGCAAGCACGGGGCAGAGCTAGGATTGGCACTCAGAGCTAGGATTGGCACTCAAGTCTCTCCAAGGAAGGCATGGGAGGCAGCGTTAACCTACAGGCTCTGAGTCCTGCCGTGAATGGCGAGCCCAGCTCCACCGCTCGCAGCTGTGTGGCCTGAGGCTCACCAGCGGAACGAGTTTGTTTCCACTCCTGACAGCAGTCGATCCACCTTGTGTTGCTGCCCTTCCACTGAGGAGCAAAGGAAGTGAAGGTCACAGAGGCAGTGTCTGATGCGAGCTCTTACGGCAACCCCAGCCTCCAAGACGACTGACCTCCTGATAGTCACAGCCTGTGCGTGCCCCTCTCGCGCTCAAAAGCGCTGAGCCACATAGAGTGTCATGGAATGACTGCATGATTTCTGAGCCTGGGTCATAAAGGACTTTGCCGCTTATGCCTTGGTCCCGACTCACCCCGGAGAAGCCATCCATTATGCTGTGAAGAGGCTCGAGCAGACCCCTGCGAGGGCCCCCTAAAGAGCAGCGAGGCCTCCCACCACCACCAACAGCGCAGGGGCTGTGGCCTTCTTCTAAGTGCGGTCCCCTGGATGCAAGCCTTCAGTCCACAGTCCCAGCTGACATTTGGACTGCAATCTCAGGAGAGACCTCAAGCCACATCCACCAGTCATGCCACTTCTGAATTCTTAACCCACAGAAACTGAGATAATGCAAGTTTATCATTGTTTTAAGCCACCAAGTTTTGGAGTACTCTGTCACCCAGCCACAGATAACTAATACAGTGCTCAAAAAACCTTACGCTCTTAGCAGAAGCAGAGGTTCATGTTCGTTCTGTTTCACCAAGAAACCTCCCCTTTCATGAAGGAAAGGCTACCGTTACAGCAAATTTTAAGCCCTCTATCACGGGGCCGGAGAGGCAGGTGATGAGGAATACTTTTTAAGGACTGGAGCGGGGAGGCTGTTGGGTGGGACTGTCAGGTGACCACACAGCTTCCCAGGTGGCACTCGTGGTAAAGACGCCGCCTGCCAAGGCAGGGGACGTAAGGGATGCGGGTTTAATCCTTGGGTCGGGAAGATCCCCTGGAGGTGGACACGGCAACCCACTCCAGTATTCATACCTGGAGAATCCCCGTGGACAGAGGAGCCTGGTGGGCTACAGTCCATAGCGTAGCAAAGAGTCGGACGTGCCTGAGAGACTCAGCACGCGCGCACGCACTTACTGAGGTGACCACATGCCTTATTCCCATGTGCACTGCATCATATCCATTGAAAAGTTCAAAATTCCATTATGTACCACCAGCTGGGGCACCTGCCCTAACGCAATCACAAATCAGGAGGCTATTTTGCATTTTCAATACCCATTTGCAGACCCCAAATATGCTACTTTCCCCATGATCCCTCCATTCACTGCTTGTATCTTTCCTGTCTTCTCCCGGCAACGGCAAACACTGAAAGAGAAGCATGCAGAGCAATATTTCTAGTAAAGAATCTCATTTTCCTGTATGTTGTATCTTTCCCATCAGAGACACGCAGGGAGCAGGAGTGGGCTTAATATTTTTGTATTAACAAGACTCGTAGCAGTAACATCCCTCTGCAGCCCCTGCCGTCACATCGAAATCAATCACCATCTTATCAACCCATCCAAACACTCCAGGTCCCATCACCGTGAACAAAACTCCTCATCTATTAATATTGCAGAAAAAGTTTCAGAACCAAAGGGAAGTCCTTAACTTTTCCCCCAGGTTCTGTGATGAATGGACTGCCTTCTCTCTTGTTCTATCCTAAATGTTGGGACACAGATGAGTATAAGTGGTCAAATTCTGGCAGTTAGACACTCTCTGCAGATACACGGATGATGGGGATGTCACTGGCTACAGCCACATTAGAGATGACTTAGTGACACACTGATCTTGCATCGAGCACTAATTTAACACTGACTTTAGATCAGGATGCACACGTCAGATGCAATCTCTCCGTAAGATAAGGGGTCATGAGAGCAACACCAGGGGCGTGAGCATAATGGGAGTGGAACCCGGAAGTGCCAGTTAGGAGACAGGCAGTCACACAGTTTCGTACAGGACATATGTCAGCTCGGGCATTCAGCAAAGCAGATGTATGCTGAATGCTACCATATGCCAAGGTCTCTGCCAGGCTGCTTCTGCCGACGTCATGCTCCTCAGTCTTCAGAGCAACCCCATCTACTAGCACGTGTTTCCTTTCTAGAATGGCATAAACCAGGGGTGGGCAAACTACAGCCCCAGGGCCAACCAGCCTGCTGCCTGTGCTCTAAGTAGTCTGCCTTGGAATACAGCCACATCCAGCGCCTGACTGTTCGCACACCTCAACAGCAGAGCTGGGGAGTTGGGACAGAGACCGCAGCCCATGCAATGGATTGAACTGCGCTCAAGTCCCAACCCATGATATAACTGCATTGAAGATAGGGTCCTTAGGAGGTAATTAAGGTTAAATGATGTTACAAATCTGGGGCTCTGATCCAACAGGACCGTGGCCCTGTAAGAAGGAGACCCCCCAACCCCACACAAGAAGCACAGTTGCCTTTGAGAACTCGGAATGTGGACACAGCCAATAAGCCCTCGTCCTGTCAGTAAGGAAAAGGGCATCTAGCATTCTCTGCCACATCCCTTGGTTTACAAGTTTCAAATCTGAAAATTTCTTACACCACATGGAGACATGAATAGGAGAGCGCTCATCACAGCAGCATTAATACAGAAAAGAGAAAACCGGCAGCCACATGCATACAGGAACCTGACGCTGGGGATCCACCCAGGCCCCTTTAACGGGCTGGCATCCCCTCACACAGCGAGCAGAAAGGGCTGGCCACTCGTGGCTCAAGTCTGAGTCTCCTCTGGAGGGGCTGCCTGGGTACCACTCCACGGATAAATCATCTAGCAAATGTCTCGCACAGGCGCTGCTTCTAGGAAACCCGAGCTAAGACAGCATACATCAATAGAAGGCTGACCGTTCAGATTAAGATATGAGCATGTAATAATGAGCGCCAGTTAGAATTAAGCAAAGCTATATACAATGATATCGACAAGATGTCTGAGATTTTTCACTAAATGCGACAAAAAGCAAGTTGCAGAACATTATATGTAATCTGCTCTGATTTGCAAAATAAGAATACACCTCAATAGGATTAAGCAGTTTTAGAAATTTTCTAGAAGAATACAAAAGAAACTCTGTGTGTTTCCTCTAGTTGCCTTTGCTTCTTCTACTCTTCTATATTACTTAAATTAAGAAAAATACGTTTTTCTTTTATGACTTGAATTTTTTTCCTTAAAATATCTCCATTATCCAACATGATCAGAGGCTGCGATTTTTGCTCAGCACAGTGTCTACCACCAAATGATTTCAAACTTTAAAAGCATTAAACAGAAGGCGTAGGTTCTGGTCCAGCTCTGCTATTTCCTAGTTAGCTTAGGTAGGTCATTCCCCTCTTAGATGCTAACCTGTAAAATGTGAATTAAAGTAAATATATTAACCCCACAGTGCTATTTGAGGAACAGATGAAATAATGCATGCATAAGTATTCTGTGAACTATAAATATTTACACAACAGTTATGTTGCTATCAGTAATGATAGCAACAGTACATCAAGACCTTAAATGTCCATGGATACAAATTAAATATTTTTATGTGGTATGCCCCAGCCATGGTTCTGTGACGCAGATAAGAAAGACTGATTCTGGTTGATTTATATGGAAAAGGTTATCAGGAAGCTCACAGAAACATTTAGGAAGCCTAGATAACAAGAGCTGGAGGAACGGCAGTACAAAAGGCGGCTTTTCATTTGGAATTACAGAAAAAGCACATTGTAGCTTTTATCGTCTGGTTAGGATGGGCTGTGGCCACACACGCTGGAGACCGTAGCTTGTTCTCCTACCCACACTGACCCTGCTGATTCTGAGCCCTGGAGAGAGGTTGTTCCCACAAACTGCTCTCTGGCACTGCTGCACCAGAAATATGAATACAGATGCAGCATCACTAGAAAAAAATCCCTCTGCCACTATTTCATCACCATCACTGGCTCCCAAGGCAAAGTTCAGAAGGAGTTTTCCCACAGAGCCGTTCAGGACATCCTAGCTGCAAGAGAGTCTGAGGAAGGGCACATCTGGCATATTCAGTTTTGCATTAAAGAATCTGATGCTGAGACTTCCCTGGTGGCACAGCAGATGCGAATCCACTTGCCACTGCAGGGGACACGGGTTCGATCCCTGGTCTGGGAAGATCTCACACGCCGCAGAGCAACTAAGCCTGAGCACTACAGCTACTGAGTCCATGAGCTGCAACTGCTGACGCCTGTGTGCCTGGAGCCCTTCTCTCATGCTCTGCACAAGTTAAGCCACAGCAATGAGGAGCCCATGCACCACAGGGAAGAGTAGCCCCCGCTCGCCACAACAAGAGGGCGTCTATGCACAGCGATAAGGGCCCAGCGCAACCAAAAAATTTTACATAAAATTTTTAAAGAATCTGATTCTAACCAAGACTTATATGGCAGAAAAATTTCTTCCAACATTAGATGGGAACTCAGATACCAAAAGCAAACATACAAACAAAAAGATAAATGTTATCTATATTGTATCAGCATAGAAGTCCCTGCGAGTAGCCAAAACCCATGCCATCTGTATCTATATATTTACAAATACATTCACATAAATTGGGTTCTCAGGGAAGCTGACTCTGAGACAGAGATTAGCTTGCAGGGATTTTATTAGGAAGTCGTCTTAGGATCAACATCCTTGAGGGAAGAAGAGAGCAGGGGGATTAGGCAGAAGGAGAAACTGGGTTGCTGCGCAGTCTCAAGGCAGAACTTGCAACTCTATGGTAACAAAAGGGCTGCCACAATCCCAGCCATCACAACCACATGCAAAGACAGGACACGGGAAATACAAAACGCAGAAAGGTCAGAAGTCTTTTCCTCAAATGGTTTTCTTTCCCAGATCCCAGTTTTGCTTTGTTTTTTCCCCCATAAGTTCTAGAAGACTACATCTCACATTTCATTGGCCAGAACTAGATGATATGAGCATTGTTAGCTAAAAGAGAGGCTAGGAAGTGACTTCCTGGCAACGAAGAGTCAGCCACGTTTGGGTTAGATTCACAGGCAAATAACAAAACATACACAGTGTACACCTTCACATTACTTACAACCTGGTGAGGCCACTGAACACTTGCCCAGAGCCAACCACTGAGATAAGACTTTTCACATTAAGCATCTTGAGTCTCACCTTGGCCCTGTTCGGTGAGTTCTATCATCATGCCTATATCACAGAAGAGGAAATTGGAGTTTGGAGCAGTTGTATGTCCAATGTCAACACTTAAACCCGAGCCTGATGGACCCCAGAGTCCGTGTTCATCGCTGCTTCACAGCATACGACCATGAGTACATCTACACCCGAAAAGTGGACCAGGGACAAAACCAAGGGACCTGAGGGAGCGGGAAGATGTGTGGGAGCCCAGCACCTGGGCTGGACCACACGGGCAAAGAGGGGCACATACAAAGCGTTACCCCTTCTCTGGATCTGCTTATGGATGCAAAGGAGAAAGTCAAGTTGGAATTAAAATGTTTGCACCAAACTATACTTGCTACTCAGTGTATGGTCCCCAAATCAGCAGCATAAGCATCTCTGGAGAGCTGGTGAGTCATTCAAAATCTCAGGTCCTTCCCAGACCGAGCCAGAATCTGCATTCAGGAAGGTCTCCAGGCGATCCACAGGCCTTAAAAATTCTAGGGACTTTGTTCTAGAGGCTTCATTGAGAGCTCAGGCAGGGAAGTAAGCAGGACAAGCCCCGAAGGCTGGCTTTGAAGCCAACTCTCTCTATAAAATGGACTGAGTTAGTAAGAAGCCAGTCACCGTGTTCATACAGACCATCTCATCTTGTCACCACAGGGCATCAACAAAGCTATGGGTTAAGTACTGTTATTACTGACAGGGGAGGAAACATTTAGTACCTCGAACCCATTTCACATAACCAATAACTTGGCAGAAACTAAGATGTGAAACCTCCACAGTTTGATTCTAGAAGTTTCCTCCTTCTCTAGCACACAACATCCTCCAATGGCAGATGGCCTGAGGAAAGAATGAGGTCATTTGCGTAAAAGAGTTAATAGGTGCCTGGTACTTAACACACACGAATAATGAAGAGAAATAAGCTGACTCCCCTTAATGAGATTTGAGCCACGAACTCTCAATCACCTAAAAGTAGCTATCTGTCGAAAACTTCTAATACCAGCTTCTACCAACACCCAGAACACGTTTCAACAAGTTTCCTCTCCCATCAGCCCATGTATTATCAAATGAAAATAAATTTCCCTACTAGCCTAAAGCAAAATGTAATTAGAAAGGTGAATCTGCAGCTCTGAGTCAAAAATGGACCTCCAAAGTCACACTTAAATGATGTTGGATTTTCCACTGTTTCAAATTATCCATGCCACTGCTCCCCTTATTGGCACTGATAACAGAGTGTTAACTACATTACATGCAATTAAATTCAAAATATTGTGCAGCAATTATATGGATTCATCAAACCTAATGGTGCAGTTGCAATTTCGTGTGTACTCATCAGTACTGCTCAGGAACTAAAAAAAAAATTGGCATATAGAAATATATTCCCACAAGCTGATAATTATAAAATAAACATTGTGTCTGATGTCCTCATAGTAGCTGGCATCTATCAATAGTAAACAAATTAGCGGTTTCTCACAATGTTGACCTTACTGCTATCAGTATTTTTACGTGGCCTTCATTAGGGACCAGCTCTATCAAGACTCATTGGAAAAGACTCTGATGCTGGGAAAGACTGAAGGCAAAAGGAAAAGATGGTGGCAGAGGATAAGATAGTTAGACAGCATTACCAACTCAATGGACATGAATTTTAGCAAACTCCAGGAGATAGTGAAGGACGGGGAAGCTTGGCTTGCTGCAGTCCATGGGGCCCCAAAGAGTCTAACATGACTTAGCGACTGATAAACAACATTAAGAGGGTGTTTGCTCAGCAACCAACAAGTTACCCACACCTGTGTTTATTCTTTTGTTTACAAAGGTAAACTTGTTCGTTTGAAGTCTTCCCATCCTCTTGTGTTTGGTTAGCATATAAACTCACAGTTGATCCCTAACCCCGTACTCTTGGTGATGGGAGCCAAGACGGACATTCCCTGCAAGCAATGACAGCTTCCTCCTTCGAGCATTCAAGGCTCTTTCCCTCCCTGGGAGCTTTCTCTGGTACATGGAGACCTTACTCAGCTGGGAGTTTAACGGCCCTACTGGGGAAAACCCTCAACTGAAGAAGAAAGGCAGTTGAAGGAATCACACCCTAGCTTTTCCACCACGTGGTGGGTCATTTCTGAAGCTGGCCCCACACAGCTCCTCGGAGCGTCCCCAGTGGGATCCCAGGTGCCCCTGGTGGTAAGCAACTGGTTCGTACTTCTTTTACTGACTTTCCTTCCTTCTTCGTCTCATTTTTCCCTGCTCTTTCACTAGTGCTTTCTGAAATCACCTTCCAAATACACTCCCTGGACCCAAGTCTTAGTAAAGTGTCTGCTCTGGGCTAGTCAACACAACCCATTTTGCAGATACTTGACCTTCTTACAAAACTCCCACAGCAGATGCTATAACCTCACTTTCCTGGACTCCCTGAGAATAAGGATGCATAACATAGGCTCCAACAATCAAGGCAGCCTTGGGAGTTTGTGACACAAAGAAGCAGGGCCTGTGGACAGTCTGTTCCAGCAAAGCGGGGAGAAGCAGTGACTGTCTTCCAGTGGCTGCGTAACTGGTTTCCAGAAACTCTCATTTCTGGTGAGAAGGGCCGGCTGGCGGAGGCAGCGGCATCGGGCCCAGAGTGCCTTCACAGCACCAGTCCCCCCCCGGAATGATTCTGGCCCTCTTCCTGGCTTCTCTGGCCCTCTGCAGATCCTCTAATTAACTCCTTTTCTGTTTCAATAAGCCAGAGTTCATTTTCTGTGGCTTGAAACTGAAAAGACCAACTGATATGGTTATGTTCTCCTAATGTATAAAAAGAACAGGGATATTCATTATGACATCATCTATCAGAGGCGAATATTGGAGACAAGCTAAACATCCATCAGGAGGAAACCGATCGATTATGAAGGATCAAGTCAATGGCTACAAAGTAGCAAGACAGCTCTGAATGTGTGTATGTGGAATTATCCCAAGATTAAGTTTAAAAATCAGAACCTTGTGTGTAGTTCGCTATCCTTCCTGTTTTAATATGTCTGCATATAAACAGATGTGTTCATGTATGTACACACATATATGTACAGTTCTTCAAACAGAAGATAGATAGCGTGTCTGACACACGTGCACAAGCCCGCATGTCTCTAGAAGGAGACGGTTTGCATCTTGGAGGAGAACAAGGACCCTGAAACTCAGGCATGGACCAAGTCTTTGCCTATGCATGCATCCTGCCTGCGTGCTAAGTTGCTTCAGTCGTGTCTGACCCTTTGCGACCCCATAGTCTGTAGCCCACCAGGCTCCTCTGTCCACGGGGATCCTCCAGGCAAGAATACTGGAGTGGGTTGCCACACCCTCCTCCAGGGGATCTTCCCAAGCCAGGGATCGAACCCGCATCTCTTGAGTCTCCTGCGTTGGCAGGTGGGTTCTCTACCATCAGTGCAACCTGGGGAGCCAAGTCTTAACCTGTATATCTTTTAAATCTTTTGAGTTTATACTTAGGAAGATTTTTCATCTATGCAAAAATAAATAAAATTTTAATGAACTCAACAATCTGAAGAAGAAGACAAAGGCAAACCTGACGCACTTACTCTGAGGCAAGACCAAATATTCTGCATTTTTTAGCAAATAGTTCCAGCACCTCTGACTCCAGGTGCTTCCAAAACCCTGGTCTACATCGTCAGGGATCAGGAGTGGTTTGCACTGTTCCACACCATCCAGACCTCAGCACTGAGCCCAAGTTAATATTGTATTTTTTAAGTCAATACTTTTTAAAAAGGGTTCATGCTGGGAAGACACGCATGCACGGGCGTCCAAAGGTTCCACCAGGCGCGTGAAGGGCGCACCAGCAGGCTGACAGACAGCAGGGTCTCCCAGACCCAGCCCATCCACCCAGGAGCAAAAGTTCCGACCTTTGCACCTTTTCCATCCTTCTTGAAATATTAAGTGGATATGATCCTATGGGCATAATGTGCTTTTATTAATATGTCTACATCATCGTACACACACTCACGCACATCTGCACACTATTCTCCACTCTCATAAACCTGAAAGTTCTTAGAGTGTTTTCCACCAGAATATATTTTGAGCCTAAGGACAAAGGTCACTCTTTGAAAGCTGAAAGGTCACTATCCTCATTGTGTATGAACATGGTTACTTTTCTCGGCTAAAAGGCTTCCTGCCTGATGCCAACTTTTGCCTGTTTCTTACTTTTTTTTGCTTTCTTTCCCTGGGCATCATGCCAAACATTTAAGGAGGTGACCCACTTGATCAATCTATTATAATCTTTTAAAGCCTCTGCCATTTCAAACTAATTTATTTTTACGTGGCATCTTCCGTAAAAATTATCTCAAAATACTTTGTTTGAGAAGAAGTAAATTACAATGAAACAGTTTAAGCATTTAAAAAACTTTTTGGTTTTGAGGATCAAGAGTTAAGCATATTGCGATAATTTCTTGCAAGTTCACAGCTCTTACTCTATTAAGAGTTGTATCAATCTTAGCAATCCCCTTTTCAGACAACAGTGGCTGACAAAAACTGAAACTGAGGTCTCAGTTATTCAGAGCACAAGAAACGTACAGAACTGAACCCGGAAAACACAGTGGCACTCAACTCAGACCTGCGGCCACCAGGCTCCTCTGTCCATGGGATTCTCTAGGCAAGAACACTGCAGTGGGTTGCCAATTCCTTCTCCAACCATGAAGAAGAGATAAATCCTTCTCAGCCATGGTGGCATCCAGTGTAAACCAGAATCCAGAAGCGAGAAAGCCCCTTGGCCAAGAAATGCACCCCTGGGTGTGAGAACTGAGGCCAGTGTCTGATGAAGTGGCGAGGGCACGGGGCTGGCGCTTATAAGGCCTCCTGGCCATCTGCCACCCTTCCTGCATGCGCGTTGTGCCAGGTCGCTCAGTGGTGCCCAACTCTGCGACCCTATGGACTGTAGCCCACCAGGCTTCTCTGTCCATGAGATTCTCCAGGCAGTATTCTCAAAGAACACTGGAGTGGGTTGCCATGCCCTCCTCCAGGGGGTCTTCCCAACCCAGGGATTGAACCCAGGTCACCTGCATTTCAGGCAGATTCTTTACTGCTAAGCCAGCAGGGAAGCCTTTGCCATCCTTCCTAGCCTGTCCCAAATGCAAAGCCTCTTTCATAGACGTGGGTGAATTCCTGCTAATGAGTCTTGATGAAAAGTAGTGACTACCTACAACTATAGACTAAAATCTATTTATTCACATTCTTGCAGCTAGGATGCAGTCATGTGATCTTCTCCAGCCAATCAAATGCACCCAAGCCAGATGTAAATAGTCACCTTTTGGCACTCGGTACTAGGAACCTATTCCGACAACATTGTGTGGGTCATAGGCTGTGCTCAACAAATGTTAGCTGCTATTAAGATTAAAAGGAATATTTCCAATTATTTTCTTGTATTTAAAATATGGGATGCATCTCTTTAACAACAACAACAACAAAACCCCACCATATGCCCTTCAAAATGCTATTTGATATACAAAATTAAATATTATTATGGACAAGAAACCAAAACAATGGAATAAAACACTACACTGTTAGAAAAACATGACCAGCCCAATAATCTGGCAGTATGTGGATATGCCTACCTCCAGACACTTCTCCCCAGTGAAAAAAATGGAAGGATTTGAAAGATAAATTATTATACTGACTAAACTGTCTAATTGAGCTTCATCATGTCCTAGACTCTGCAGATCTCAGGGATAATGAGATAAAAGACAAACCTCCACCCTTCCTAAGAACACAGATTAGGTGGGGCGATGAACTGGTAGAATAATAATTACCAACATGTTACCACCAAAATATTTCCAGAGGGCAAAGAAAATACCAAAGGACAGCACCTTGCTGCTGGTTGCTTAAGCTGCATCTTGAACTTCAACCAGGATTTAGCCAGAAAGAGGGAGAGCAGAAACACAGTCCAAGAAGAGACACCCATGAGCAGAAGAGACAGATGAGAGGGCGTGTGAGCACCGTGAGCTTGATCGGAGGAGGAGTAGCCAGAAAGGATGCAGGGACCCCCGGGAGCCCCAGTATCCACTCCACGGTGGACGAACCTGACCCCGGCTTCCTTTCTCTGGAAATTAAAGGGAGGAAGGAATTTCAGAGAAAAGATCAAGGCTGGTGCTTCCAGCCCTCCTTAGAATCAACATTACCCAATACAAGAACCGCCCCCTGGATCCACACGTGCAAGCCCATTTCCGCGATTCACCGCCTGAGCGAAAGATCGAAAGCAGAACTGACAACATCGCATTCATCAGGAACCGAAGTTGCGAGTGTATCTGTGTGGGTTTAAAGAAAGGTTCTGAGCTGTCATTTATTTCTAAGCAAAACCAATGCATAGGTAGATTTCAGTTATTCTTTGAATAAGTCACTGTAACTATTCTAGTTTTTTCACAAACAGAAACTATTAGCTCAGATAGCTTCAGTTTTCTAAGAAATACCAAAACTCCACCTGGAATCACAGTTTGAGTACATATTTAAGTATTTGCCATTATTAAGAAATTAGGTGACAGTTTCCATATCATAGATGTGTCTTCCTGGTATCTGGAACATTTTTGGTCTCCCTTTAAAATACATGTGCAATTGTCTTTTAAAGTTTGACCTTTATTCAGCTTCACCAGAAATTTCATTTTGGTCTTTGTGGTAGTCATCAATATAAGAAATGCCAACTATTCATTTCTCTTCTCAATTCAAATCGAATCAACAAGCCTTATTGAATATTAGTGACTAGTACAGCACTTAGTACAGAGAAACTAAATTTTCCTCCTGTCTTTTTGTATTTACAACCACTTTTTACCTATGAAATCCACTTGGGAATCAGAGAAGGGAATTCTATTCAATTTCTTATGATTTAAAGTAGGTAAATCATAAATGGATGCTTTAATTCTGAAAAGCCCAGTATTGTTCAGCCAACAGATCAAACACACAATTTCGTTATCAAATACATTCTATTTGAAATCTACTTAGCGATCAAAATTTTAGATGGAGTAGTAGGTTTAAAATCAGATTTGTCCAAAATATTCAAGCCCAAAACACTAAAAAAAAAAAAAAAGATGGAACACCTACCTCTATAGTAGCCCTTGTTCTGCAAATAAATCTAACATCAGTCTTTTCCTTCCAGATTTGTGAGAAAATGTTTCTGGATGAAAGACTAACTTAAACCCGGGTGTAATTTCGGGTTTGTTTGCCAGTGGGAAACCCAGATGTTAAGGGACTAAGAGATCCCTTTGGAAGGTATGGAGTGAGTGATCCAGACGTGAGACAGACACACAGTCCATGTTATTTCTACCCCAGGGGCACAATCAGAACCGTCAGAAATGTGAGGTTATCTTCGTTTATTGTCATGGGAAGAGGCAGGATGATGAAATGTGAGGATTATTTGTCTAGAAGCCCCAAGAAATAACAAGTGACCTTAAGAAGAGGATCCTTTTGAATGGTCTCGTGTTGACTTTTATTTCCTAGACTGGTGACTAGCGTAACAGCACAGGGAAGCTAGAGGGCAGATTTACACTCCTCCCTAGATTTGAGTCATGCTTAGTTAGCCAAGTACAAGAGGGAAACATAGTCACGACCACTTACACAAGAGCTGGGCTCTAGAGGCAGCACAGACAGTGCAAATTACAAGTGGTCCAAATTATCCTTAAAAGAGCGTCATGTCTACACCTACATACCATCTATGCTGCTGCTGCTACTGCTGAGCTGCTTCAGCCGTGTCCGATTTTGCGCGACCCCAGAGACAGCGGCCCACCAGGCTCCCCTGTCCCTGGGATTCTCCAGGCAAGAACACTGGAGTGGGTTGCCATTTCCTTCTCCAGTTCATCAAAGTGAAAAGTGACAGTGAAGTCACTCAGTTGTGTCCGACTCCTAGCGACCCCATGGACTGCAGCCTTCCAGGCTCCTCCGTCCATGGGATTTGCCAGGCAAGAGCACTGGAGTGGGGTGCCAGTGCCTTCTCCGCATACCATCTATACCTTACACCATATCCCAGAAAGCCCAGGGCAGACCCTTTTTCTAAAGAACTGAAACAGATGGTTGACTTTCTGGTCCATTCTAGAGCTCACTTACACGTAAAGGCCACATTATATGACCAGTATGCCTCTTTAAATGCTAGAACCACAGCAAACAGGGTGAGCTGCAGGAACTGGGATCAACCAAAGGAAAAGCAAATTCTCCTTTCCCATCTCACACTGTGTGGGACATTTTGAGTGAGGGAGTGAAGTCGCTCAGTCATATCCAATTCTGCGACCCCATGGACTGTAGCCTAACCAGGTTCCTCCATCCATGGGATTTTCCAGGCAAGAGTACTGGAGCGGGTTGCCATTTCCTTCTCCAGGAGATCTTCCTGACCCAGGGATTGAACCCAGGTCTCCCACATTGTAGGCAGACGCTTTACTGTCTGAGCCACCAGGGAAGAAGTGTGGGACCTTAAGCATTAAGTAAACTGAGGAAATATCAATAATCTCAGATATGCAGATGACACCACTCTTATGGCAGAAAGAGGAACTACAGAACCTCTTGATGAAAATAAAAGAGGAGAGTGAAAAAGCTGGCTTAAAACTCAACATTCAGAAAACCAAGATCATGGCATCTGGTCCCATCACTTCATGGCAAATAGATGGGGAAACAGTGATAGACTTTATTTTCTTTGGCTTCAAAATCACTGCTGATGGTGACTGCAGCCATGAAATTAAAAGACGCTTGCTCCTTGGAAGAAAAGCTATGACCAACCTAGACAGCATATTAAAAAGCAGAGACATTACCTTGCCAACAAAGGTCTGTCTAGTCAAAGCTATGGTTTTTCCATTGGTAATGTATGGGAGTTGGACCATAGAGAAATCTAAGCACCTAAGAATTGATGCTTTTGAACTGTGGTGTTGGAGAAGACTCTTGAGAGTCCCTTGGACTGTAGGGAGAGTCAACCAGTCCAACCTAAAGGAAATCGGTAGTAAATATACTTTGAAAGGACTGATGCTGAAGCTGATCTCCAATAGTTTGGCCACCTCATGCGAAAATTTGACTCACTGGAAAAGACCCCGAGGCTGGAAAGATTGAGGGCAGGAGAAGGGGACAACGGAGGATGAGATGGCTGGATGGCATCACCGACTCGATGGACGTGAGTTTAAGTAAACTCCGGGAGCTGGTGATGGACGGGGAGGCCTGGCGTGCTGCAATTCATGGGGTCGCAAAGAGTCAGACACGAATGAGTGACTGAACTGAGCTGAAACTGAAGAGCGTCTTTGTTGAGATTGCTTTTCTCTTTTTCTCCTTTGCTTCGCATAAATTTGACATACATTGACAGCACGTAGGACAGAGTCCACAAGTCCCACCTAAGACCGCGGTGCGATGCAGAGGCACACAGTGACCAGCCCCGCGGTGTGCCCAGCACGTGCACCCTGGCAAGGCGGTGCCCAGTGTTCACTCCCGGCGCCTCTTCTGATTGACTGGGCTTCTCTTACGTTGGCTGGTGCCTACAAGTCAGCAGTTTTAATGTCTCCACTGCGTACGATTTCCTAAATCCAAGAGCACAAAAACTTAGACCCATGACAGAATTTGCCAGAGAAGTCTAGGTATGTTTCAGCCTAACCGGTACACAGACTCCTGAAATCTGAAGTCAGGATGTCTACAAAGGAAAAGGACTTTCTGCCCTGACTACCAAGGTCACGGGCAAGCGGGCTCTGTTCTTTTCCAGCCCTCCCCACCCCAGAGTAAGGATTCCTGCTGCTTGCCTCGTGAGCCCAGCAGGCCCTGTGACCTGTCTCTTATACACATCTGATGTGTATAAGAGACAGCCTCAAGGCACCGCCGCGAGGGAGGCTCCCACCTGATTTGAAGGGGAGGCGAGGCTGTCCCAGGAAGAGATCCAGGGTCAGGGGCTAGTGGGCCACTGTCAGCCTAGGGCAAGAGTGAGCTCCCGGTCAGCAGAGCACATAAAGAGAAGCTTGCCTAGAGAGGCCCAGAGCAGGCTAGGCTCTGCAGGGACCCCCTTGCAAAGCCCCGGTGAGATGCGGGCTGGGGATGCTGGGAACAGCATGGCTGGGACACCCTGTTCAGCACGCGGCAGGCGCTCGGGGCGGAGATGAGGAGGTTCTGAGCCGGCCATTCACTGAGACAGGCTCCGAGTGTGAGCGGCCAGGCGCAGCTGAAGGCAGCAGATAACCCTCTCTTCCCATCGGAAGCATGAGCCTCCTTTGTCAGCTGCACAAAGGCAGCTCGGGAGGAAGAAGCAAGGCAGAAAGGAGCTCAAAATGTGAAAGAAAAAGCCTGGAGTGAAATGAGAGGACAGAAAAAGGTACAACGTAGGAAGAATTTGCCAGGTTCCTCCCAGCTGGTCACATCACATTCGGCAAGGAAACAGCGGGGCTGTCATCTCCCGGCTGCAGCTGTGAGGAGCAGCCCTCCCCACCCGTGACCGTGTTCCCGCCCTTGCCACGGCCTCACAGAGCTTACCCACTGTCCAGAAGGTCACCCACCTGGGCTGGGGCAGGAAGGCACCGGGTGTGGTCTCGGGCCTCACTCTGAGCAGGGAGGAAGGACCTCAGGTATCATAGTCAATGGGTTGCCGGTGGAACCGCAGTCTTCCTGACTTGTTCTTGCTGATAGGAAATTATTAGCTGGCTTCCGGAGGAAGGGCCCCCACACACCTGAGGCCTCAGCATCTGTCCTGCTCTCTGCATCCCAGGGCTTGCATTCACTTAGAAGTTAGGAATCAGCCCTGGAAGTAAAGAACACATTTAAACTCTAGCTTACTTTTCTCCCCAGTCACCAAAATCATACAGGCTTCCCCGGAGGCTCAAATGGTAAAAAATCGGCCTGCAATGAAGGAGACCTGGGTTCGATCCCTGAGTTGGGACGATCCCCTGAAGTAGGAAGCGGCACCCCACTCCAATATTCTTGCCTGGAGAATCCCACGGACAGAGCAGCCTGGCGGGCTACAGTCCACTGGGTCCTAACAAGTCGGATGCGACTGAGCGCTCACATGCGCACAAAACCATCCTGGATGCTCTCCATGCCGCCTGGGTGGGCAGCGGACAGCCTGCAGTGGGGACTTCCTGGCCCTCTCCCTCCCAGGTCTTGGTCCTACGAGGCCATCCTGAGTGTGCATGAAGATATCATTTCAAGGAGCCACATCCTGCAAGCATTCAGCTCCTGCCAAACCCACAGTAAGCGCTGGGCCGAGAGAGACAGAAGCGGAAAGGAAGCAAGCTTCACATGCAGGTGAGTTTCCTCCGGAGCCTGGGCCCAGAACAGGTGTGAGAACGAGGTGTGAATCTGAGCTCCCCCCACCTGCACCGTGCTGTTCATACCACACCCCTCCCACAGGCGAGGATCTCACCTTGCTGAGTGAAGATTTTGTGTCTGTATATGCAAGCCATCTCTTTCATCTGGAGTTCCACCAGAGAAGCTGCAACCTGTACTAACCCTGGAGGAAACCCAGGCTGGCTTGGACCTGTACTGAAAGATGCTGAATTTTTACGGAATCGTTGCTGTTACTCTTTGGTCGCTAAGTCATGTCCGACTCTTGCCACCCGATGGACTATGTTATACGTAGCCTGCCAGGCTCCTCTGTCCATGGCACTTCCTCAGACAGAGTAGGTTACTATTTTCTTCTCCAGGGATCTTCCCGAGCCAGGGATCAAAGCCATGTCTCCCGCATTGGCAGGTGGATTCTTTACCACTGAGCCACCTGGGAAGCCCCCTTTAATGTAAATCATTTGGGGATTTTCAGGGGTAGTTTTGACTCTACGAGAATTTTCCCGAGGATGACATGAGACCCAAACTTGTGTAGGGGGTGAGTCTTCCTAGTGGTTGATGAGAATTTGAAGTTTTGAAGAGTGACCCAAGGTGACCTCCATGGGTAACGCTTCTGAAGTTGGGACCAAGGACCCATCCTGTGTTGCCCTTGATCTATATCACAGTTAAAGGAACATGCTGCATCCAAGCCAAACTGACTTTCGTATTATGCCAGACCTTCATGTTTGCCTGCAAGAAATAGCCCTTTAAATATTCTATCTCCCCACCGCCTCCACAGCCCCGATTCTCAGCTCAAACCACTCTGAAACCATCGTCTTGCTCAGTTCAACAAACACCTATTTCTATCTTGCTCCTTTTTTCCTTTTTCTCCTCTGCAAAGACCCAAGTGACATGACTCTCTTTGAAGGGCATAAAAGGGGAAGAGAGAGAATCTAGGGAAGCCAGAGTCTTCTTAGCAGGCAAAGAATGTGGAAAGAATGGGGAACATTTTAAATTCAGTATCATTCTTAGCCTGCCACACATAAAATGAAAATAAATCATTTTAAGCCCTAAGGACTGAAGCTAAGATGGGGGAATGCCAGGCACCAACCCGCTGCCTCTTCAATCTATTAAGACACAAAGAGAAGCTGCTGAATATTCCATATCACTCAGTAGGGTCAGCTTGTTAAGTTCCAGTTCTTTAGTTTGCCATTTGAGATGAAATTGATTTGCCAATCATGCCATCTGGACCAATGGGGACTCCAGTTCCAATATCATATCATCTGTAGAGTGGATTTGTTGTAAAGACCTCTCTTCATTTCCCTCTTAATCCCTGGGAGAGTCTTAGAATAAACCTAAAATCCAAATGGACCATGCAAAAAGCCACACCAGGCAGGACCAAAGACTCCGCTGGAGTCTGCTGCCCCACCCCCGAGCAGTGGCATGCTGCCGTGGCCAGCTGAAATGTGGCCCAGACTCTCGGGTCCCGGTCAGTGAAAACTTCCTCAAACTCACTTCCTGCTTTACATTAAGGAAATCCTGCAAAAATTACAACCTGTCACATTACTTTGCATCAAAGCATGACGTAACATCATAATTTTTTAAAAAGCATTCCTTTTAATTTATAGTGTTGCATTATACCACAGAAAGCTTGATTTCCCCCTTGAGCACCAATAAATTTTTACAGTGATGGTTTATCCCAAAACGTTGGCAGAAAATAACACAATGAAGGTTGGCCAAAATCAAGTATTTAACTGCTACTGGCGAACCACTTCTGAGTTACCAGCCACAACTCTGTCTCCTATCCGGACTCAAACCCTATCGCTCTATGCTGTTCGCTATAGTACCCACTAACCAATATGGCGAGTAAAGACCTTACATGCGACTTCCCCAGACTGAGAAGTGAAAGTGAAAGCTGCTCAGTCGTGTCCTACTCTTTGTGACCCCATGGACTATACAGTCCATGGAATTCTCCAGACCAGAATACTGGAGTGGGTAGCCTTCCCCTTTTCCAGGGGATCTTCCCAACACAGCGATCAAACCCAGGGATCAAACCCAGGTCCCCTGCACTGCAGGCAGATTCTTTACCAGCTGAGCCACAAGGAAAGCCCAATACCACAAGTGTAGAATACACATTGGACTTTGAAGGCTTAGTATCCAAAAAATTGTAGAATATTTTGGAACCCAGTAGTAACTTTTTTATATTGATGTGTTATTGTTGTCACTAGGTCATGTTCAACTCTCTGCAACCCCATGGACTGCAGCACACCAGGCTTCCCTGTTCATCACCACCTCCCAGAGTTTGCTCAAAAACATGTCTATTGAGTTGGTGATTCCATCCAGCCATCTCATCCTGTCGTCCCCTTCTCCTCCTGCCTTCAATCCTTCCCAGCATCAGGGTCTTTTCCAGTGAGTCTGCTCATCGAATCAGATGGCCGAACTACTGCAGCTTCCGCTTCAGCATCAGTCCTTCCAGTGAGTTTTCAGGGTTGATTTCCTTTAGGATGGGCTGGTTTGATCTCCTTGATGTCCAAGGGACTCTCAAGAGTCTTCTCCAGCACCACAGTTCAAAGTCATCAATTCTTTCATATGGATTACTTGTTAATATAGTATTTTGGATATAGTGGACAAACAAAATATTTTAAAATATAATTAAAATTAATTTCACCTTTTCCTTTTTACCTTTTTAATATGATTGCTAGGAAATTTTTAATTACATTTGTGACTTACATTATATTTTGTACTATTTACATTTTCTGTAACATACATTTTCACTGTCTCCATACATGTAATTTCATTCCACACAGTTTCACTGTCTCCATAGGCAGGAAGACCAAACAGCTGAAAATTATAAGTAAAAGAGACCTTACGTCTCCTTCATGGGTTCAGATCCCAAAGGGCCAAACTATATGCATTCAAAAAGCATTTATTGAAACCTACTATATACCAGGCATTTTTCTAAGCAAGGAAGACAAAAGTGGGGGAAAAAAAAGCTAAGTCCCTTCCCTCATGGAAATCTCAACCTAGGAGAGAGAGAGACAATACATATGGTAAGAAATGCTGTCAGAATAATGAATGATGAAGCACAGGAAGGGAACGGCGCAGAGCAGGACGACGGGTCTTGTTTTAAGAAAGTCAGAGAAGCTTTTCCCCGCCGCCCGCACCCCCACCCCGCCTCATGCTGATTCTCCCCATCTCTCTCCTGACCAGTCAACATCTCCACTCATTCCTGGATTTCTGTCAAGCCATGTCACCTTCCAGTTCTTGCAAAGACTGGCCCTGTACGTGGGTCTTCAGAAAATTGAGTTTCCAAAATGACTAATCCCAAAATGACAGGTCCCCAACCTGCTTTCTCTAAATGCCCAAGTTGTCCCTTAAAAGCCTGGCAGTACATGGTTCAATCTTCCAAATACAGTGCCTGCAATTCCCACTCTTTGCCGTCTGAGGACAGGAAAGTTTCATCACCAGTGAGACTTTTGATTCTGGAGCAGGAAGGAAAGGAAAATGTATCATGGAATTTCCCTGGTGGTACAGTGGATAAGAATCCGCCTGCCAGTGCAGGGTCCATCTCTGGTCCAGAAAGACCCTACGCACCTCAGAACTGCTAAGCCTGTGCGTCACAGTGCAGAGCCCTGCAGGGCCTGCGAGCCGCGAATCCTGAGCCCACGAGCTGCAGCTGCTGAAGGCCTCGCACCAGAGCCCGTGCTCTGAACAAGAGAAGGCACCGCAGGGAGCAGCCCGCGCACCACAGCCAAGAGCAGCCCCCTCCTGCCGCAACTAGAGAAAGCCCACTCACAGCAGCAAAGACCCAGCCCAGCCAAAAATACACAGAGATGTTTGGAAAAGTGAATGTATTGTGATGTATTATGCAAAGCCAGAAACCCTAGAACAAGCAATCTCCTCCTCGGCTCCATTGAGACTTGGGGCCTGAGAATTCTGCACTGCGGAAGGGGAGGCGTCTGCCCTGTGCTCTCAGGGTCCCAGCAGCACCCCGGCCTCTGCCTGTTAATAGCAGCAGCTCCCCTGTTGTGACGACCGAATCACATCTCCAGACGTTGTCAAGTGCTTCCCTGGGGAACAAAGCCACCTTTGCTTGAGAGCTGCAGCCATAGAGATACCCAGCCAAAGCCTGCCATTTGCGATATATGCCATTTTGAGAACCTTCCCAAGAAGATGTTTCTGCTCTGACACATCAGCACTTCCCTGCTGAACCTACAGTTTAAAAAAAAATTAGCGTCCGGAGGGCTTGCATCTAGAGAACTGCAGCAAAGACCAGCCACCAGCTCACAGCAGCTCACAAAGCAGCTCTCAGTCAATCCGCCTAAATGTCTCCTCCTCCCCAGTGAGCTCAAATTTGCTGGGGTCTCAGAACTTCACGCTTTTCCTAGGAAGCACAAGAAAAACAATTTCGGATATCACAGACTTCCTGGCTTTTTATCTTCAGAGTCTGACACACTGAAAATAAAGACCAGATCTTCTTTAGCATCCTGCCATCTGTTCTCACAATCCCTTCCTGGCTACTCAATTGTTTGTCTCAGGGTTTCTCAACCTCTGTGCTACTGACGTTGTTCAGTGGCTCAGTCCTGTCTGACTCTTTGTGACCCCATGGACTGCAGCATGCCAGGCTTTCCTGTCCTTCACTGTCTCCCAGAGTTAGCTCAAACTCATGTCCATTGAGTCGATGATGCCATCCACCCATCTTATCCCCTGTCACCCCCTTCAACCAAGTAATTTTTGTGATGGGGGCCATCCTGTGCGTGGTGGGATCTTTAGCTGCATCACTGGATATCAGTATCACCCACTCCCAGATGTGACCGTCAAAAATGTCTCTAAGGGACTTCCCTGGTGGTCCAGTGATTAAGAATCCACCTCGCAATGCAGGAGGTGTGGGTTCGATACCTGGTGGAGGAACTAAGATCCCATCTGCCGAGAAGCAACTAAGCCCGGGAGCTGCAACTATTGACCTTGAGCACCACACAATCAGACGGTCCTTGCACTGCAAGGAAAAATCTCAGTGCCGCAAGTAAGACTCAAGGCAACCGAGTAAATACTCTTTTTAAGATGTCTCTAAATGTACCCTAGAAACAAAAGTGCCCTCTGGGTGAGGACCACTGGGTTATTTCAATTTCTCTTTCCTAGCTATTCTGTCTAGATTAATCATTCCTGTTTTACCCAGCCATCAAGCCACCATTCCAGGAAGGATTTAATTTTCAAATCTTTTGTCAACCATTTATATATATATATATATATATAGAGAGAGAGAGAGAGAGAATGAGAGAGAGAGAGAGAATTGGGGCTTCCCTGGTAACTCAGCTGGTAAAGAATCCACCTGCAATGCAGGAGACTACAGTTTGATTACTGGGAGGTGAAGATCCCCTGGAGAAGGGCATAGCAACCCATGTAGTATTCTTGTCTGGAAACTCCCATGGACAGAGGAGCCTGGCCGGCGCAATCCATGGGGTCACAAAGAGTCTGCCATGACTGAGCAATAAGGGCAGCACAGTATGTTATATTGATGGTTGCACTCTATTAATAAACCCAGATTTTCTTTTTGAAAATGGGGAAATCATCACAAAATCTCATCTTGGAGGATATAAGATGCGGCGGCAGCAGCTCCTTCCTGGAGCATTCGGCAGCTCGCCCCAGCCCCGGAGCATGTGGTGAGTTCCCTGACCGTGGCAGCTGCAGCAGGAGGATCCGTCATTTCAGAAAAATAGGGAAAGAGCCTCGAATCCTTACTGCCCTCTAGAGAAATTCCAGCAGAAGAGCTCAATCTGTCGCAGTCAGCAGAAAAACAACGCTGCCCGTCGCAACTGCTCCTGAAGTTGTAAAGCACACAATTTATTTGCTGAAATCTTGGAAGGATGAGTCTACCAGACCCTTTCGTTTACAATCTCACACCTGAACCTCGAGCTGATGCTGGCTCCTACGTTGACGCAATCATAATTTTCCCAATTCCAGGTCCACCCTCCAACACAAAGATTTTATGCCCACAGATGAATCAAATTCTGATCGTCAACAAAGTCACAGCCAACTATATTTTAAATGCAAATACTCAGACTTGTGCAGATGAGTCCTCCGGCCTCGGTTTACTTGTCTACCAATGCTCAGATGGGTGGTGCTTTTTCATGCATCTCAGAAAAACCAGACTGAAAAAGTTACTAATTCCTCATATTTGCATTAGATCTTGGTGGATGAGAATTTCCTAGTACATCGTAGAGCTAATCATAACTTGTGTTTTTTTTTTCCTTTTTTAAGAAAATGTTTAACTTTGATATTGTTTTGATAAAGATCTGGAATTTACTGACCATCTGTATTCCAGTGAGAGCGGTGACACTGAGATTACAGGGAGCTTTTCTATTAAACACCAAAGTTCTAAAGTAGCTGTCCAGGTCTAACCCTCGTTTGTTTAGAACCCTTGGAAATTAAAAAAAATAATAACTTTGAAAAGCATATGCTTGAAGACATACTAGATAGGAAATCTTGCAGGTTTAATCAGAACTTTCAAATCATTATTTCCATTATGACAGGCAACAGCAAAAAATGCTGATTGTTTATGCCTAATGGGTTTGCCCTTTGCCAGACAAATCCTTTTAGCCACAGCAGAGAAACATGTAAATTTTTATGGGCTCTTGAAGAGAGTGCACACTGCCCTCTGATGGTAACATAAGCTCATAATTTTATGAGGTCCCTCCATCAGGTTCCAGAAGACTGAAGGATGTTACTCCCAAAGACAGATCAATCATCCCATAGATGAATGGGCACCCATGGTTATCTTTACTTTTCCAATTTTTTCCACCCTCTTGACAAGGAAGTAAGATATTGGATCTGTTCCTTTTTTATCAATAGCTATGAGAACTATTTTGCCAAGAAGGAAACATGTCAAAAAATA
>SJYC01110924.1:0-24635 GCA_006408675.1 Madoqua kirkii | reverse complement strand
GATGAATGGGCACCCATGGTTATCTTTACTTTTCCAATTTTTTCCACCCTCTTGACAAGGAAGTAAGATATTGGATCTGTTCCTTTTTTATCAATAGCTATGAGAACTATTTTGCCAAGAAGGAAACATGTCAAAAAATAATACCTAAAACATTAAATGCCATCAGACACAAAGTAATATTCACATACCTAGCACACCACAGACATAAAGCCTCAGTAAAATAACGTTTTACTGATGAATAAAAAAAGTTTTCTTCTGAATTCAAACTATCAATAAGTAAGCCATCTATGGTATAAGAAACTCAGATTTAAAATTAGAGCCCACTCCCCTGCCCCCCACCCCCAAAAAACAAACATGGAAAAGCTTTTGAGGAGGTTTTATTTAGAGTCTATAAAAGTATTTTCAAATAAATGAGACAGAAACTACAGTCAGACAAATTTTCCCCAAAGCGCTTTTGAAAGTCAGGATGCTACACTGGGACCTCTTTAAAAATTTACAGATTTGCCATATTGGACTATTTTTATCTACCAAATTACAGATGTCCCCTAATTTCGCTAACTCCCAACAGCTAAGAAAGAGGAAGAGGGAAAAATAAAAGCCAGCATATTCCCTGTCAGAGCGAAGCTCTTGGAACTGTATCCAAATCGGGCTGTTGATCTGTGGAAATGTAAATGTCACTTCTAAATATAGCATCAGGGAGCCAGAGAATCAGCATTTCTGTTGATGAAACACCTTTTCGGGAAGTAGCGTGTGTGCAAGGCGACGCTTCTCTCCAACACGTGGGAGAGTCACGAATCTTCCGCCCAGCGCTGCCTCCCAGAGGGAGGCTCTGAAAGCCGGTTTGCGCTCACAGCCCAGAGCGATCTCACCGATTTCCTTAACCTGCTACCGCACCAGATTGTGAATCAAAGCAAATAATTTCCTGTGCCTCTCTCTCTCTCCTCTTGTCTTAACAGTAAAAAAGTAGAATTTCATCCTGCCTGATCAGAATTCCTGACTAGTTAGGGACGCTCACGGGCTCACAGATGAGACCAAAAGGTGGGGCGGTGGGCTGAACCGTGCCAGCCAGCTTAGGGGTGCACTGCACAGCGCCCGCTGCCAGGGAACAACCACGCCTGGCTCCTCCACCTTAACCCCTGCCCTTCTTCCCTCCCTGGACCACTCTGGGACATTCCCAGGTTCTGGAATATTCATCTTTCCCATCCTCGGGGGCCTTTGTGTAGGCTGTTCCCTTTGCCCCAAACCTCCTTTCCTGCGAGTTTTGCATATCTAGCTCTTTTTCCTCTTTTCCATTCGATGGTCACTTTCCAGTAGGAGCATCTGTGGCCACCTGAGCCCCACTTCCTTGGTCCGAGTGTACTGCAGCCCTGCTGGGTGAGCAGCTTCTGCTCAGAGGCCCTGCCTTTGGTTTCAGGCTCTGCTATAGCTGTTTGACATTCTTAATGTTTTTCCCAAGAGGCCCTGCATTTTCACTTTTCACTGGGCCCCACAAATCATATAACCAGTCCTGCTCACAGCTCGGTTTCCTTCATAAAATAGAATTTGTGGTTGCTGATTTGTCAGTTTACTAGGGCAAGGGAGACTGCTCTGTTTTCTCCATTAGCACAGAAATTGTATCTGTTTTGTTTATTGTCTAGTCCAGCACTGTCCAATAGAATTTTCTGCAATGATGAAAATGTTCTAGACCTTTGCAGTCCAGTATGTTATCTACTAAGTCACACATAGCTATTGAACACTTGGTGGCTAATGCAGTTGAGGAACAAAATTTTTATTTTATTTCATTCTAATTAATGTAAATTAAAACTGAAAAAACCTCATGTGGCGAGTGGATACCACGCTGGGTAGGTCTAACCCCTAAGGCCGAGCGCAGCAGCTGGTAAATGCATCTGAGATATGATGAAGACTTTTTAAAAGAAGCTCCTTGGCAGAAGAGCAGCACTTCGGTATAATGCATCAGAATTCCCTGAGGAGCTTATTAAAAACACAGGTGTCTCTGCCCCACCTTCCAAGACTGATTCAGCAAGTTGACAAAAGGCCTAAGCACCTGGTACCCCAAAATTTGAGAAGCACTATGTAAAGTTTAATGGAACAGGCTTGTCTTTACAACAATTATTTGCATCTTAACTCTTCCTGGTCAAACAATATTAACACAAATACCATTTCTAGAAATTTTATTACTCAAGAAAGGTCCCAGCTACAACCAATGGCTGCTTCAAGTGATATCAACCCAGTAAAGTTTCAGTGGAGAAAATACATTTTGACTTTTTGTTTTGTAGTATTGAACTTTGATCTATGACCTTGACTTTCAGTGTCAAGAGTGATAGAGAGCTCTTTTTTCAAGACTCGGAAATTATCAGTTTTAAGTGTGTGTGTTTTACCCAGCATTAGGTAAATAGCAGAACTTTATTAAGGAGATATATAGATCTCAACTAGGAATTGTTTGGGGGAGGGACAGGGAAGTCTTTATTCATAAACGTGGAGTGCTTCTATTTTTAATGACTTGATGTAATCTTATTCTTCCTTTTCACATACAGACATACAAAAATGCAAAAGGCTGTTAATGTCCAACCCTCTCTTTGTGTACCTTTGTCTTTAACCATTATTGTAATTCAGGCCTCTAAGATGAGTGCTTTTTCCTCCACTGAGCTATCAAAGACACCTTCCTAATCAACATTACACACAGTAGCATAATAGATGGCACCACGGTGAATACAAGGATAAGCTGTAATTCACTTGGGGCTCTGCTGATGTCATAAACCGCACGACCAGCTTTATGGAGGCTGGCTGAGCCCAGAAAGTGAATTCCGATCTCAGCTCACTGTGGGAGCCATCTGTTAAGGAAACAGATTTAAATGCTGACCTTTTCATCTCTGTCGTTTACAAAGAATTCAAACTTTTGCTGTAAAATTTAAAGTTTTCAGCCATGAACAGATTAAAATTCCTTTCTAGAGGCACATTTGGTTGTGTATTCCCTCCTTGCACTGACAAATAGATTAGTGGTCTCACCGCTACAAAAATATTCTAAAGGGGTGAGACGCACCGGATACAGGGAACGTTGTGGCTCCATGTGCCTGTTCCCAGTGGCCTGACCCACCTCCCACCCCAGACACTGAAAAAAACCAATGAATCACCTTCCCAGCCTCCTTTTCGGCAAGTGCTGGTCATGTGACCAATCCTGACCAATGAGACACACAGAGGTGCCTTCTGGGAAACAGGTTTTCCTTGTTTCCAGAGGAGCATGTGAGGAAAGAGCGCTTCACCTGCTGCTCGTCCGCTCCCACCCCCACCCCAGCACTTGGGCTTTCGATCCTCAGGCGCGAGCACACTATCTGGAGCGGCAGGGGCCGTCTTGTCTCCCTGACGGAACACGCCGGAAGGTACAGAGCCACTGCTGCAGAGGAGGGAAGAGAAGGGTGGAACAGTCCGGCTGTTGACGACCTTGCCGAGTGAGCCAGCCCCAGCACTGTCCACCTCTGGGCTCTTAGTTTAAAAAAAACTTTGACGTCAGGTTCCTCCAGAAGCAGAGGCTGAGGTCAGCATGTGGGTGCAAACCGTTTCTGTGGAGCGGACTTCCCAGGTGCCTCAGTGGGAAAGAACACACCGCCAATGCAGGAGATGCGGGTTTGATCCCTGGGATGCGAAGACCCCCTGGAGAAGGAAATGGTAACCCACTCCAGTCTTCTTGCCTGGGAAATCCCATGGACAGAGCAGCCTGGTGGGCCACAGTCCGTGGGCTCACAAAGAGTCAGACGTGACTTAGTGACTAAATAACAGCAATTTACATGGAATGTGATCCCAGGAAGTACCAGCAGAAGGCAGGTGAAACAGGGAAGGGAAGGAAGCCCATTCAGAGTGTTAATGAGTGGATAACCCCTCTGGGCATCGAGGGACCCTGTCCAGAGACAGCCCCGAGGCAGACTCCTGCTTTGAGTGATAAGCCAGTGACCTACATGAGAACACTGTGTGTGTGTTGAGGTGCGGGGTGATGGTGGGGAGGATTCCAGTAGTCCATCGTCTTCTACAGTCACCTGAAAAGGTCTCGGGTTTTTAGTCACTCTGTCAGTAGTCTATTATGAGAAACAGGTTGTTCCTAATTGACATCACAGTAGAACTCTTCCTCTAAGTCTATTGTATCCTACAAACTTCTCTAGAATTCCATGCCAGTGAAAAGACACAAATGCTAATCTGTCTGCCTGTATCCGGCAATAAGAGTTCGATGGTGAACCGTGGAGACGGTCACGGCCCATGCGGGGCTTCCTCTCTAATGGGGGAGCTTACAGGGAACAAACCATCCCTCGTGCATTTCCCGCTGGAACATGACAAGCCGTGCTAAGCGCTCTCAAGGAATAGTGAAAGGATAATAACAGTGTGCCACAAAATTAGAGTGTGGAGTCAGGAGGAAGTTCATGAATCAGAGACTGAAATGAGTGGGAGGCAGCCACAAAGAGAGAAATATTATCCCTAATCCCAGCACAAATGGAGAAGTGCTACTAGACAAGATCATAAAAGCTCCAGTAAGAAGGGCATTCAAATAATATCTTTCACGGGAAAAGGAAACAAGAGTTTGACCCTCACCCAAAAACTTACACAAGTTGGTTTGACTAAAAAGCAAATTGAATCATTACAAGGGCCATCAATTTCTCTTGAAACCAACCAGAAGTCATGCCCAGACTAAATAAATTCTGATCTTCCTACTTCTTCAGACTAGACAACTCCTTTGAGACTGTACCCTTACAGAAATAATAAAAAGTCATTCCACAAATGCAATTTTCCTACGGAAAATTGTTTACCACCACATTTGGACATTTATATGCACACACATGGAAAGAAGATCAGATTTCACGGCTCTCAAACGTCAGGTTCACGATAATGCCCATCGCCCTGGGGTCAGGCCTCCCCTTCCTGGGCTCATCACTTCATCACCTCCACAGACTCTTACGTGATTCCGTTACACACCAGGGGACTATAGAGCACCATTTGAAAAACACTGATAAATGGTTTTTCTTTTTCCCAAATGGTAAGTCAAGACATAGATAATGATGTCGCTGATCATCTAAGTCAGAGGTCAGCAAACCACC
This sequence comes from Madoqua kirkii, assembly GCA_006408675.1. Taxonomy (NCBI): domain Eukaryota; kingdom Metazoa; phylum Chordata; class Mammalia; order Artiodactyla; family Bovidae; genus Madoqua; species Madoqua kirkii. Next base: position 19,557 of record SJYC01110924.1, on the reverse strand, counting down.
CTTTGGCCAAACCTGCTTCTAAAAGTTTTAATGGAACACAGCCACACCCACTCATTTACATACAACCCAGGGCTCTGCTAGGACGTGTGGCAGAGACGGGAAGAGGCTGCAAAGCTTAAAATATTTACTCTCTGGCTATTTACAGAAAAAAAATCAACCAACACTTAATCTAAGTCATTGTATGCAGGAAATAAGCCTGATATTAATTCAAATGCTAGTCCTGGCCTGTACCCTAACAATGGGATCGCTGTGAAAGCAGGAAGGACCGGGAGAGTCGAGGGAAACCACAGTGGGAGGTGAGACACTGAGAATGCCCGGAGGCCAGCCCACCTCCTTCCATCTGAGAGCAGACAGGGGACCTGGCCTGGTCCTCTAGGGGCATCCCGCCAGCGCTGGGCTCTCCGACAAAGCCAGAAATCCTGAGACTCCCTCCTCTGGGGCTGGCAAATGCTGCCGCTTCAACTGAGAGCATACTCCCCTCCCTCTACCTGCCAAATCTGCATCCATCTTGTGGCATCTTTGATAGCACAGCCCTTGAGTCTTCTCTGAGCTCCCCAACTGGACAGGTGGCCTGGTCTCTGCTCCCACATTGTCTCTTCCCCGCACCTCCACCCGTCATTCTGCGTTACAGCTGATAGATCGCTCCTCTGATGACTCTGCTGAATAGAAGCTTCATGAGGTCAGATCTGCACCTGTCTCCCCAGGAAGGGATAGTCAAGGAGTTTGGGATGGACGTGTACACACTACATTTAAAATGGATAACCAACAAGGACCTACTGTTCAGCACAGAGAACTCTGCTCAGTATTATGTGGCAGCCTGGCTGGGAGAGGAGTTTGGGTGAGAATGGATACGCATATTATGTATGCCTGAGTCGTTTTGCTATCCACCTGAGACGATCCCAACACTGTTAACTGGCTATACTCCAATATAAAGTAAAAAGTTTTTTTCAGAAAGAATAGACACATGCATATGCATAACCGAATCACTTTGCTGTTCACCTGAAACTAACACAACATTGCTAATTAACTATACTCCAATATAATATACAAATTTTCTTTAAATTAAAAAAAAAGAAGTGCACCTGTCTCATTTACTGATGTCTTATTCTCAGACTCTAAAATAGTCCCTGGCACATGGTAACACATAAATGTTTGGTGAGTGAATTCCTTTGTGTAACGATTTGTAGATGAAATCTGTAGAGAGGGTGTGAGCGTGTGCATGCTCAGTTGTGTTCAGCTCTTGGAACCTATGGACTATGGCCAGCCAGGCTCCTTTGTTCATGGGATTTTTCAGGCAAGAATACTGGAGTGGGGTGCCATGCCTTCTCCAGGGAATCTTCTCAACCCAGGGACCGAAGCTGAGTCCCTTGCATCTTCTGCACTGGCAGAGAGATTCTTTACCACTGAGTCATTTTGTGATGCTTATGGAATAGGAAGAATTACACATAGTCTGTTTTAGGAAATAATCTCAGGACAGCATGTGCAAAGGCCCGGAGGCAGGAACAAGCATGGGGCACTGGAGGCATGAAAACCAGACCAGCCTGGCCAGAGCACAGAAAGCCAGGTATAAAGAAAGTTAAAGCCAGATCACACAAGACATATACATCATGTTTAGGCATTTTTTTCTCTTATCTTCAGAGCAACGGAAGAACCACAGAAAGTTCTGCATAAGGCAGCAGATGACTTGATTTGTACTACCAGCAATAAAATTTGTTAATTCACGGTAGTAAACAACATCCTTAACTGAGTACCTTTCACTATGCTAGATATTAAGAATAAGATGCTTAAGGAATCATTGTCTCTGAACTTCATATATTTTATATAAGGAAAACATAATTACAGTTTGACAAGGGCTTCAACAGAGTTAAGCTTAGAGGACCATGGAGAAAGCACCTAAAAGACTTCCACATTTTATTCCACTGCATGAAAAGAGTGGATTTATATAGGAAACCTTTAGTACTGCTCTCTACCTGGGGGTATCACTCAACCCAATGGAAGTATTTCTGTAGCCAAAATTTATAACAGTTACAAAGACTCTGAAAACGTGAAATTATTCACAAGAAACTGTTAAGTAAAAAAAAAAATCCAATTCCAGTATATACCAAGAATGGCAAAGTCTCTCTGTAATGGGCCAAATAGTGAATATTTTTAGATTTCAATGACCATGTGGTCTCTGTCAAAATTACTAACTGTGCTGCTGTAGCATCAAAATAACTGTAGACAATGTGTGAATGAATGGGCATGGTTCTGTGCCAATAAAACTTTATTGAAAACAACAGGTGATGGCCACATTTGGCTCTTGGGCTATAGTTTGCTAATGCCCAGTCTATCCTACATTAAAATTATAACTAGATAAATGTGCAGTGTTTATGAAAATAGACAAAAAGAAACACAAAAAATGGAAGTATCCTTGTGTTTGGAGAGTGCGATTGTAAGTTTGACGGCCCTCGATTGATTTTCCCCACTAAACACACATTTATCCTTCTGGGTACAACACTCTGATTTAAGAGAGAAAGAACTACGTTTCCATCATCTTTAATCCACGTGGTCCCTGGAGTTAGCCCACCCTGAAATCCAAAGTAAGGCAAATACCAATATATCATTTAAGGAATGAAGGTTTTAGCCTGGAAGCTAAGAGAAACGAACCACTGAGGAATCTGAAAAGTCAACCACCCGCAGGAAGGCAGAACTGGTCCTGAGAGGGAGAAGGGTTCTGGAGGTCTCCTCAAACAGCATGTTGTGAACGTCCTATTGTGCTAAGCATAAAAGCGTGTGCAAAAGGATAAATAAAAAGGTACCTGCCCCAGACCTGGCCCCCACAACATCACTTCATCGCCTTGCCCATGGTGATTCATTCAAGGGAACCAATGAGAATCACTGCCTAGGATTTTTTCCTTTTTTAATATCAAGAAGCCCTCTAGGGCTGAGTTTGCTGAAACCATGGTGCCCAGCCCTGGAGCTGCCCCTGGTTGTCTTGCCATTCCAAGGGTTGTCCTGCCCAAGAACCATGCCCACACCCTAGAAAACAGAACTGAGGCATGGACAAACGCTGGTGGACATTCGTGGGGTCCCCATATCCAGCCTATCTGACACCTTACCTGAACCTAGCCCCACTCCTGGATTTTTCCATGACTGGAGCCCATATGTGCTTTGTCCATCTCAGCTTGTTTCAGTTCGGTTTTTGTTCCTGCCAACCAAAATCCCAGAGTTAGGTCATTGTGAATGCTTTTTCTTTCTCCTATTTAAAGAAATTCTTTACTAACATGATACTACCACTTGATGAACAAATAAAATTGAAAGAAGATGGATGCAAAGGTAACATATTTAATATTTTATTTCTCAAATGAAAGGCATGCTTTTTTTTTTTTCGCTTTTCCTTGTCAGTTGAGTGACTGAGTCACTTGCAGTTCTTAAACTTGACCCAGAGAATCTAAACACTCTGTCCAAAAATTGACTGGGAGCCTATTTTGAAGAAAATATATAAAGACAGGGCTATAGTGGAGATCACAAATGATGACAGTAGAAAATATTTCAGGAAAGACCATCTGACTCTGCAAAAATGTAGTGACATATATAGGACAGTTGAACATTTCCACTAGGGGATGAAAGTGATCCGTGACCATCACGTGGCCACAACCTATTAGAAAAAAGACTGGGAGAAAACACAAATCTGACAGTGTCACAGCCCTGCTTAAAGCTCGGCAGTGACCCCCAGTTGCCCACTTGAGCCCGGGCTCCCACAGTGGACATAATTTTCACAGCACACAAGTTTGAGTGTGAAAGATGTACAGTTTTCTTAAATTGTCTAACTTAAGTTTCATTTTTTTCTCAAATCCCCGATATACCTAATAGCAGAAAATGTAATCACTTTCAGATAACTGCCATCTTTTGGGGTTGCACACAACCAATTTATGATTCTGCATGCACAGACACACACACACACACACACACACACACACACACACACACACTCCTTCCTTCTCCCCTGGGCAACCTTCAAGGACTAAGAGATTTGAGCATATAAGCATATCTCCCCACTAGTATCTGGCAATGTTTTCTGGTCTTTGGTGGTGGTAGTGTTTACCTCCTGACCTTACTGAGATGCTCGTGTTAACCTGTGTCTGGTTGTCAGGTCTGCCAAGGTCAAAACGCAGCTTCCATGTCCAGGTCCAAAGGAACCTCTCTATCGCCAACCCCCATAACCACACTGCAGCAAGCAAGCAGCCAGTGGCCTCTCTGGGCAAAAATGTCCCCAAATAGTGGCAAAGAGGACTTATCCTCACATCCCTTTGGCCAGAAATTGGTCAGATGGTCACAGTCTCACCAAACCCAGGGCTATGTGATGTTATTCTTGGTGACACATGCCTGGAATCTTTGGGGTTCAGTTCCTAAGAAAGAAAGGGAGCTATCAGAAGAAAACAACACTCACTACCGGAGCTGTTTAACGTGCACCTCAAAATTCTTCAAGGTCTAAGGACAATCACAGAGAAGCAAACGGTCAGAGAGAACAAAGAACAAAGGAGCAAAGGGAGATAACCAATTAGCTCCCTTTGCGAGCATCAGAAAAGACAGGTTTACAGAGCCACTTCGGCCAAAGCCGGAAATAGGAAAAAACCGAGAATCCAGAGCAGGGGGTGGGGGGTAGCTTCCAGGGAACAGAAGCAGAAGAACTGAGGCCACCTCGAAACGTGAAACAAACTTTTCACAGTCATTTTCTTGATCTTTAGGGGAAATAAACTGAGCGTGAAGCAGAGAAGGTGAGAAAAACACAGCTTATAAATGGAAACGCACCAAAGAAAGTGGAAAATTCACATCAAGCCCACGGATAAGTCTCAGAACAAAGGGAAGCATTGTAGGGTCAAAAAAAAAAAACAACGGAAAATAAGGTTCTCACATGGGGAAATGTGACTTGCAAGGGAAGGGAGATTTGGGAAGAAACCAAGCAGCTACTCCCACTGAAACCTAACCTTCAGGTTGGTGAAACTTAGTTATTTGGTTTTGGCAAATAGAAATTTGCATGCAAGTTTTATCCTAGAATTTGATACCTGGCATATTTTCATCCCCTGGTTTTGCACTGGTTCTAATTCTCAGAAAGAAAGAAAAGAACCTGCCTGCTTTAAACAACACGCAAATTAAGGTGTGACTTTTGGCTCCCTTTTCTGTTATATATAGCTATCATCTGCTCTGGAACAAGCTGGATTTCTTCCACTGAGTTCATATCCCCTTCTGTCTTTTTTAAAATGCAGTTAAAAGCTTCATGTTTCTTTCTGGAAAATCTACCATAATGTAACAACAGATTTTAAAGCTTATATGTATATTAATCAGGATGCCAACAACTACAATCTAATATAGTCCTTACCTTTTACTGACAATGGGAATTTTAATTAAGTGCATAATTAAGATCCAAAATGCAGAATATATTTTTGGTCCTGTTTCTGTGAGTTAGAAACTCTTAACATGGAATGAAGTTAGCCTCCTGCTACAAAGACAACATGTTACAAATTAAGCAAATGGCGGCCACAACTGGGTTTTCAAAAACATTTGGGGGCATCCTTCAAGATGGCTGACAGAAATCAGAAACAAGTTTTACCTTCATCAGTAGAGCAAGGGATGATCAAATAAATTATTGTACATCTATACCATGGTTCCATATGCTTTCCTCAAAATAACACAGTAATCTTATAGGCACCGATATGGAAAAAATACCAAGATATGTATGACAATATACATAATATGACTCCTTTAAGGTAAAGTGTGTGTGTGTACATATATATGTATGGGCGTCCCTGGTAGCTCAGCTGGTTAAGAATCTGACTGCCAATGCAGGAGATGTGGGTTCAATCCCTGGGTCAGGAAGATTCCTTGGAGAAGGAAAAGGCAATCCACTCCAGTATTCTTCCCTGGGAAATCCCGTGGACAACAATAATATATGCATACGTATATGTGTGTTTATATGTAGAGAGATGTGTGTGTACAATCGGATACATATGCAGACATACTCCAAAACATGAAAAAGAGTCTGAAATAACAGATGACAAAATGCAAACATTGATCAGCTCTAGAGCCGGGCTTGACAAACTTTTTATGTACAGGGACAGATAATGAGTATTTCTATTTCTGTGGCCATATAGTCTTGGCAAAATTATTCAACTCTGACCTTGCAGCACAAAAGGAGCCATAGACAACATGAAGCAAAGGTTGTGACTGGGTCCCAGTAAAATTTATTTACAGACATGGACAGAGCAACGGGGCTGCTGGAGGCAGTCTGCATGCCACAGTTTGCCAAACCCTGCTCTGCAGAAATGAGTGTTATGTGTGCAGGGAGTCGTCAGAGGGATGAGGAGAGACTTCGAGTATTGATTCTCTGTATATTTGATTTATTTTACAAGCACTCTTACTTCAGTTCAGTTCAGTCGCTCAGTCGTGTCTGACTCTGCGACCCCATGAATCGCAGCACGCCAGGCCTCCCTGTCCATCACCAACTCCTGGAGTTCACTCAGACTCACATCCATCGAGTCAGTGATGCCATCCAGCCATCTCATCCTCAGTCATCCCCTTCTCCTCCTGCCCCCAATCCCTCCCAGCATCAGAGTTTTTTCCAATGAGTCAACTCTTTGCATGAGGTGGCCAAAGTACTGGAGTTTCAGCTTCAGCATCATTCCCTCCAAAGAAATTCCAGGGCTGATCTCCTTCAGAATGGACTGGTTGGATCTCCTTGCAGTCCAAAGGACTCTCAAGGGTCTTCTCCAACACGACAGTTCAAAAGCATTGATTCTTTGGCCCTCAGCCTTCTTCACAGTCCAACTCTCACATCCATACATGACCACAGGAAAAACCATAGCCTTGACTAGACAGACCTTTGTTGGCAAAGTAGTGTCTCTGCTTTTCAATATGCTATCGAGGTTGGTCATAACTCTTCTTCCAAGGAGTAAGCGTCTTTTAATTTCATGGCTGCAGTCACCATCTGCAGTGATTTTGGAGCCCAGAAAAGTAAAGTCTGACACTGTTTCCACTGTTTCTCCATCTATTAAAAAAAATTAGAGGACTTAACTGCCATATATTAAAATTTGGCAAATTTTAGTTTTAGATTTTTTTAAATGCAGACTTTTACACTTAAATTTAAAAAAAAAAAAGTAAATAAGCTGTTTTGCATTCTCTTCCAGATAAGTATTTCATATTCACCCTCAGGGAGTGGTGATTCTTATCCGCATCCAATGCATGAAGTGGTGGAGTCTGGCTCTCTAGGGCTGAACCACAAGTCTGGCCCTTCCTAACTTTTAGATCTTATGCAAATCACTTAACCTCCATAAGCTTCAGTTTCCTCACCTATAAAATGTTAATTGAAATAACACTTTATTTGAAACAGTGCTGTGAGACTTCAGTGAGCTAACACACACACAACACTCAACCCGGATTCTTACACATAAGGGGCTCTCTGCGGTGGTGTGCATGCTCAGTCCTGTCTCTCTGTGATCCCGTGGACTGTAGCCCGCCAGGCTCCTCTGCTCATGGGATTTCCCAGGCAAGAATACTGGAGTGGGTTGCCATTTCCTTCTCCAGGGGATCTTCCCGACCCAGGGATCAAACCCGCGTCACCTGCATCAGTAGGTGGATTCTTTACCACGGAGTCACCTGGGAAGCCTCAAGCTCTCAATAACTGCTAGCTACTAATATTACACCTCTAAATTAAATACGATTCATTATACTTAAAAAGAGGGGAAAGATGTTTTTATGAACTGCTTATTTGGGGCTATAAGTGACTTGATTTAGTCTTGGCTGCGAGTCCTGAGTCATCATCATGTGTGTGAAAGATAGGAAACCGTCCCCAGGAGCCATCTTCCCTTTAAAGACAGAAGTCCTTGCATGTCAGCTGGACCCACGGACATCCAGCTGAGAGTACATTCCCCAGCCTCCTTTTGAGCCTTTTGCGGCCATGTGACTCCACATTACAACAGTGCATGAGTGGAAGTGAGAAATGAAGCAAATACGAACTGGGCACCCGTGTCTGCAGAGAGTAGTCATGAGCCAGGCTTGACAGTGTCAAGAGCATCACTCTAGCAGATGGCAGAACCACGGGAGAGAAGGGATCCAGGCGGACATCATGGATCGCTCCTGACCACCCACCAGCCAGGTCACCCTTGAGCAGGATGACCTTGCTCAAGGCTTAATGACATGGGAGAACGGCTGTAAAAGAGGGATAAGAATAGAGCTGCACCACTTGGAGCAACTCTAGCTGATGGCACAAATGGACTCAGAACCGCAGAATGCCTCAAACACACTTTCCACTTGTTTCCTGCTAATGCAGGAGTGCTCAGCGCTTCTAGACTGGGGCGTCTCCAGCTCGGAAAGGAGGCGCCTCAGCTCCGTGCTGTCACTCGGCTCAGCCCGACAGGGAGCCGCCGTCTTTAAGAGGCACCTCCATCCGATGAGAGATCACAGAGTTTTATGGGCCAGGCCTGAAAGTGGCCCAGAATCAGTTCAGTTCAGCTCAGTTCAGTCGCTCAGTTGTACCCAACTCTTCTCGACCCCATGAGTTGCAGCACGCCAGGCCTCCCTGTCCATCACCATCTCCCAGAGTTCACTCAGACTCACGTTCATCGAGTCTGTGATGCCATCCAGCCATCTCATCCTCTGTCATCCCCTTCCCCTCCTGCCCCCAATCCCTCCCAGCATCAGTCTTTTCCAATGAGTCAACTCTTCGCATGAGGTGGCCAAAGTACTGGAGTTTCAGAATACTTCTACTTAATTCTGTTGGTTAGAATTGTCATATGCCCACACCTCACTACTTGGAGGAAGGTATGGCAATTCACCCCAGGATTTTTGCCTGGAGAATCCCATAGGGTTGCACAGTGGGTGATGCAGAAGAAATATTTGCTAAATGAGCGATAGGGTGTAAATAATCCAATTTCACAGGTTTGTCCCAAGGAATACATAAAATAGTGCATGAAAAGATTTAGCAAAGTGCTAATGCATAGTAAGTGCTCAATGAATGCCGTGACACATTATTTGGAGATGTGAAAGAGAAATAAGATATGTTCCTCAAGGAGGAACCACAAGAGTAGAGGAGATGGATACTTCCAGGAAAATAATTAAAATATTGTGAGGTTATAGGAGTATGTCCAGGGCTCAGATACAGGACAGGATGGTTAATTCTGGGGAGGAGAGAGTGGGCCAAGGGAGACAATCACAAAGAGGGTAAAACCTAAAGAAAAGATTGTAGAATTAAAAGAATCTGCACGGGCATTTTAAGAAATGTAATATTTTTTCACCTTTCTGACCCTTTCTTTCATTAAAAAAAAGTTGATGGCAGACGCCGGAGTCTGTGTGGAGATGTCCTGCCTGCCTCCCACGGAAGCCCTGCCCTGCAAAGTATCAGCTCAAGTATCGCCTCCTAAGGGAAATGATTCCTACCTGTTTTTCTCTGCACGGTGACTCACAGACCAGGTCAGCCTCCACTGTTGGATGCTCTCAGCGTCCCCAAAGGACAATCGGCAGGACTGCTTGGCTCACCAGCTGGTCCCTAACTCCATTCAAGGCATGTAGCAAATCACAATTTGCTGAGCTAGGAGAATAAACCTTGCATCCCTTGCGTGTTCTCCAAAGGGGCCTCAGATGTAGATAAGCAGAGCATCTAACTGAGGTCAGAGCTGCAGTTAAGAGGTTAAGAGGCGTTCCTGACGGCTCAGTGGTGAAGAATCAGCCTGATGATGCAAGAGACACAGGTTCGATTCCTGTTCCGGGAAGATCCCACTCGCTGTGGAGCAACTGAGCCCCAGGGCCACAACGACTGAGCCTGTACTCCAGAGCCCAGGAGCTGCAACTCCTGAGCCATGGGCCACAGTTACTGAAGCCTGCACACCCTGGAGCCCGTGCCCAGCGACAAGAGACGCCTCTGCAGTGAGAGGCCCGCACACCACAAGGAAGACGAGCCCCGCTCACAACTAGAGAAAAGCCTGCGCAGCAACAAAGACCCAGCACAGCCAAAAACAATTAACTAATTCAATTTAACAAGAAGCTTGTGAGCTGGTGATAAAGTTGACATGATTTAGTAAAATCTTAAGAATCTCAGGAGACAGTAAATTGCAATGGTGAAACAGTAGGCTCATACTATCTCTGGAAATCTGCTGGAAATCTAAAATTATTCTGAAAATCACGTTTTTTTCCCTTAAATGGCAAGCTCTAGAACCAACCATAGGGCATCGGAACTGCTATCCTGGCCCTGCCACGTATTCAGCATCACTGAGGGTTCACTCTGCCAGTCTCTCCATGTGCCAATTAGCGATGGTGGGAGTAAAGGCTCAGACTCTACAGGGGAGTATGGAATCTGCAATAAAGTGCTTGCACATGGGGAGTTTTCAGTAACTATTTTTTTCCCTCCTGCCTCTGGAGAGTTAAACAGGAGAGCCATCCCTCTTTCTGCCAGAGGTGAGCCACAGCGAGGAATGCAGGTGATGGGAATAGTAAAGGACCAAAGAGATTTAGTTCAGAGTAATCATCTCATTGCATTCTCCAGATGTTACTATGATTTCATTTCCTTGAGAAGATTCACAGATGTTCGCACACCAATGCAGGGAGACAGAGCTACTCAGGATAAAACTAGGTCAGTACTGATCGAGAAGGTCGAAGAAAGCTCAGACACACTGCCACGGCGTGCCCCCATGAAGCTGTGAAATAATTTGACTTTTGAAAATGAAGACCCACCCATAGGCACTGGGAAGAGAATATGACTCACAGATATTATATGCATATACACTTGTTTACCGACTCCGAGGTACATGTATATGCACACAAGCCAGGAATAAGTCACCTGATAATTCAAGATTAGATGCACATACAGACTCACAAGTCTATAATATCACTTCTGTTTAAATAAAAAGTGTGTGTCGGCGTTTTATAATAAAAGTTTACATGGATCAAGTGCTTTACTATATTATAGGCATTGGTAAAGTGTTGCTCAGTCATATCTGACTTTTTGCAGCCCCATGGACTGTAGCCCACCAGGCTCCTCTGTCTGTGGGATTCTCCAGGCAAGAATGCTGGAGTGGGTTGCCATTCCCTTCTTCAGGGGATCTTCCCAACCTAGGGGTCGAACCCGGGTCTCCTGCATTGCAGGCAGATCCTTTAGCATCTGAGCCACCAGGGCAGGCCCAGGCATTGGATTAAGCCTTTTATGTACGTTGTGTGCTTAATAAACATACTGACCTATAAACTGGGTTTTAATAGTGTGCCCACTTGTACATATGAAGAAATCTGATGGGCAGCAAAACGATCCGCCTTGGGTGGCACCACCAGACGGGGAGGAGCAGGGGTCCTCATGCCTGGCAGCAGGGCAGCGCTAGCCAACGCCGGCTCCTCTTGGCGTTGGCCTGGCCAGCAGCCAGGGCATGGAAAGGAAAGGCCAGGACGCAGCAGCAAAGAAAGAAGCAAATGTCCAGCGTTTAGGTGCTAAAGCCAGAACGATTCCAAGGAGCAAAATCGAGCTTCATTTGCCACTGACCGTAATTATCCATTTGCCTGATCTTTGGAATATATTCTAGCCCACCAGCTGCAAGCCTGGATGGCACATACCATGTTGACTGAAAAATAAATAAATAAAAGAATTCTTCCTAGCTTGTTAGAACTATTAGAACTCTGCCTTCCTGAACACAGCTTATAAGAATTCCACAAAAAGAAAACACGTTCAATAAAAGATTAGATTCTCGTCAAAACAATTACAAACACTAGTCATAGCAGAGGTAGGAGAAAAATAGGCAAAAAGCGTCCTAACGCTGTGCAACTTAAGCTTCTTATTGTCGCATGAAAGTAGAGAGACTATGACAAATGGATCCCACAGACTGAAGTTGGGATACACAGTGATTCTACAGTTTGTATGTGGGGGCTTCCCAGGTGGCTCAGTGGCAAAGAATTCATGTGCCAATGCAGGAGACGAGGTTCAGTCCCTGAGTCAAGAAGATCTCCTGGAGAAGGAAATGGCAACCCACTCCAGTATTCTTTCCTGGGAAATGCCTGGACGGAGGAGCCTGGCGGGACAGAGTCCAGGGGGTCGCAAAACAGTCAGACACAACTTAGAGACTAAACAACAACAAATAGCTGGTATGTCCATGGGAGACCCACGTGGGGACACTCAGAAGTTCCTGAGGAAGAAGGTGGCTGCAGGATCTGTGGGGCAGTGTTACTGAGCCGCTAACGGCCACGATGCAGATGGTCAGTATCCACCATTACCCCTGGCATTGGATTAAGCCAAATGGCGATTTCAGGGTAGCTGAGAAAGCCAAGGCTGATAATTGTCCTAAACTCACAGATATACTTAAATTGCCACATTCAAAGCAATGTTTTTAAAGTTCTCAATTCCTTTTCATAACAGATGGTAAACTTCTAGAAACTGCATCCCAAAAGGTAATACTGCCTGTAAATATAAGTAGTTATGAACTTTTTTTTTTTTTTCAGAAAACTCTTGGATGATATATACATAGAGAATTTAAGCAGCACTATAAGAATTAAATGAAGAGGGCATTATGAGAGCAAAATTATTTCCCTCAGTCAGACAGCACAGGGTATGTATTCTGACACAAATCTAAAGATGTATTTCAACTTTCTAAGGTTTCTAGATGTATTTTTAGATTTGATGTTTAAAAAGTTCTATTTTTCAGATAGTTATCTGAAGGCACATAGTCTGGGGTTCAAATCCTGGTTCTATCACCTATTGGCTCTGAAAACCTCAGGCAAGTTAAGTAACCTTAGGCAAGTTACTGAACCACAGTAGGTCTCAAGACTGTCATCTCTGAAATAGGGATTAGTACAGGGGTGTGATCATAGGCAACTTATTCAGCCTCTCATTAGATTTTATAATGTGAGGAAAGGCTATGATTCCAAGTTAGGACGTTCGTTGGAGGGATTTGCCACCTCTTACTGAATTTCCCTGGCGGCCCTCTCATTTCGGGTGTGTATTTCACAAATGCACATGTACAGAGAGGCAAGCAGTTAAACAGAAGGGCTAAGGGCTTGGGAACCAGACATTCTGTGGCCCCTGAACCTGCCTCTAACTCTCGTGATCTTCTGTAGGGTTAGTTACTCAGCCTCTGCTGATTCTGCTGCCTCATGGACTATAGGCCCCCAGGCTCCTCTGTCCATGGGATTTTCCAGGCAAGAACACTGGAGTGGGTAGCCATTCCCTTCTCCAGGGGATCGTCCCAACCCAGGGACTGAACCTGGGTCTCCGCCACTGCAGGCAGAATCTTGACCGTCGGAGCCACCAGGGAAGCCTCCTGAGAAGCTGGTATTCTCTCCATAAACCCGGGCTTTGTATAAGTTAACCAGAGTTAGTTTCTGTTGCTTACGGCCAGAAACCCTAACTGATAAAGACGTTTCAGTCTATAACTGGGCTGAACTCTCTCAGGGCAGTCTCTCTTCCTTAAAATCACCAGTATGGCCAAGAACTGAAATTTAACCAGGGGCAGAGTACCAGAACGTTGGCAACACTGAGTGTGTGTTCTGTGTGCGTAGAGTAAATAAAGTTCTACAAAAGCCTCCTCGCTCTTGAGACTTCATGGAAGTCTACAGGGCAAATGCAAGAGGGTAGGAGCCCAGCATCTAGAATGAGGGAGATGTGGGTTTAAGCCCAAGCCCCACTCCTTCCAAGCAAGAGGGTGCCAGGGAATTTATTCCTCGGGTGCTCAGCTCGCTCACTGGCAAAAGGCACATAATCGCTGATCCCACTAGCCAGGGCTACGGTGCGGAGTAAATGAGAAATGGTGCCCTTTGCCCTCAATAAATGTGGACCAACAGTGATGAAGATGATGAGGGCAGTGGATATGCCTGATTCCCAGGTGGCGAGAGCTGCAGGGAGCCTGGAGAACAACAGGAAGAGAAGGCATCCCCGGGGAACAGGCGTTCAAGCACAGTGAGACCAGCTTTGCACAAAGGCCTTAGTCTCCAAAAGAAGGCACGATCCTGAATAGAACATTCTTCGGGGCTCTTGGGTTTGTCTTCTGGCCAAGACCCTGCTGGACTCTCGTCCCCAAGTCTGATGGAGAACTGAGAAAATACAAGTAAACACTGAAGATGCTTTAGGCACAGGAACTCTGTAAGACATGGGAGTGCCAGGAAATTCTGGGATCCCTCGGTCAGAGGGTGCCACAGGGGGCCCTTCCACGTAACACAGCACACCTGGGCACCGTGAGGGCCCAGTTTCTCAGTATTGCCCTCCACAAGGAGGACATGAAATATTAAAGACAGACTCAGGAGTAGCATCACAGAACCAAGCCATCCTGGGGCCTAAGGCATCAGGAAACAGCAGCTGTGTGGGCCCTGTCTTCACTGAGAATTTTCCATATTCTGTTTATTACGGATTTCTTTACGTTCATCTTGATTTTTTAAAATATTCCATTAAAATATTGATGTTGATGATGGAGTTTCGGAGGGCCCCCTTAAAAGCTGAACCCAGAGCCAAGGTCTCACTACCGCAACCAGCAGGCAGGGTATCCTGAAATATTCGTCCGGGAGGGGAGCCACTTGACAAGGGCGAGCTGCGCAGATAGAACCCAGGGGCAGAAAAAGCTGGGTTATTTCTGTCAGCGTGCTCCCCCCAGCCACCGCTGGCACTCACCTGTAAGGTCGCTGACATTATGCTGGAAAGCATTTCAGAACCACTGATACCTTGGTGAAGAGCTGAAAAGGGGCCGGGTCAGTTGGATAGGTGGTCAGGACCCGGTTCTCTTTCCTGCCCTAGCTGCCCACCCCCCACCGCCTGCCGCCCCACACTCACCACAGGAAGCTCGTTGGCCGCTGTCAGGGCCCATCTGCGGCCCGTCCTCCAGGGATGGGGCATCTCCACGCGAGGAGCACGAAACGGGGCGCGCGCCCGCGTCCTGCGCGCGCGGAGGCTGAGACCCGGGCTGCCCAAGGCTAGCCGCAGCCTCTGCGGCCAGTTCCTACTGCCACAGTCGAAATCATAGGAGACGAGATGAGAACAAGCAAGTTTCGAGGGAATAATAAAAAAATATCTGTACCATGAACATTTGCAGATGAGAAGAGAGGGCAATTTGAAAGAGAGGGAGGACCAGCTCTCCGTAAACAAGGAGGAATAAGAAACAAATATATAGAAAAGTCTTCCTTGAAAGACGACGTTAAAAGAGATCAGTGCACCGACAGATACATCAATCGACAGACTCGCCGATGAAATGGATAATGTGGCATGCTATAGTCTCAGGCTGCCATTTACTTGAATTCAGGGAGAGACACACAGATACAGGTTAAATTTAGTAATAAACAGAGCTCGAATTATAAAGTCAAATACTGATGCGACTTGAGGGACTGGCTACAATATCTGTTTACAAACCCACAGTTGCCCCAGAGTGTTCAGGAATATTTTTATCTCATTTGTTACTTCGCCCTTTATTAAATTCTGTAAAATAAACACACACACACACACACATCCAGAAGGGAAGGAGAAAAAATGAAAACAAATAGCTGTGTTTCTTTTGGAGGTCAGCATTTTCTTAAGGGAAGCTAAACAGCTGATTTGTGTTCTTGCAAGAAAACCGATTTAGGATTCGGCTTAAGGTGATTAAAAATTTTAAACTGCATGAATTTAGCATTTTGGTCAGACATGGTTTTTTATTGTGTCAAATTCTGTGTAGGTTTTGGAGAGCAAGTATATACTTCTGTAGTAGGAAAATGATGGATTTTTTGCTGCTTTTGCTTCAGAGAATTTCCCTGTCCGAGGAAATGACCTAGTTCGTGGCTTTTCTGCATTCAGGGCATGTCACCAATGTGCACACAATGACAAAAAAGAAAAAGGGAAAAACAGAGCAGCAGTGGGAAAGAGCCTTTGGATTATTAAAAGAAAAATCGTAAGCCGAATTTTATGTATGGAAAATGCTCCAGAGTTCTTTGACCAAACTGTGATTTCACTCACATCTATTTGCCTATCTTCTGTGCGCAGGTCACATTCAAACCCTAGAGAAGCTGTCAGATGAGACAGAGCTTGCAAACCGGTGGCCTAGGGACCAAACTGGGTTAGAGATGCAGGGTTTCTTACAATTCTGTCACACTGCAGAGAATATAGTGTGTGTGTGTGTGTGTGTGTGTGTGTGTGTGTTTAGTTGCTAAGTTGTGTTCAACTGTTTTGTGACCCCATGGACTGTAGCCCACCGGGATTTCCCAGGAAGGAATATTAGAGTGGGTTGCCATTTCCATCTCCAGGGGAATCTTCCTGACCCAGATATCAAACCTGGGTCTCCTGCATTGACAGGCAGATGCTTTACCACTGAGCCACCAGGGAAGCTGCAGAAAGTACTATATTTTATTTATTTAGCTGCCAACATTTAAAAATGTGGAGACTTCCTATAAAATTTCAGTTTGGGCTTCTCTTTTAAACCTGACAATCTGATAAGATAAGGCCTACACCCCACAGCATAGCAGTTGAGCTGAGCAGTGGCCGCCCCTCCGACAGCATGAGGGCCTCCACTTCTTCCCGGTTCCTACCGCTCCCTCTGCACAGAGGCTGAGTCTCAGCTACCATTTATCATCACACTGGTACCACTGCTGCCTTATAGTGAACTTAAGAAATAATGAGGAATATATACCTTATACTCGCATCTCTTTTAAAACCAGGGAAATTAAGCCAGATCAGGCAATTCACGTGCCTCAAGGAAAAAAAAATTCTCAATTTCAGCTTGATTCACTTCATTAATAGGTCCCTATAAAAATAACAGCTAACACTTCTACAAAAATAACAGCTAAAACTCAATGTGTCAGGCAATTTTCTAAGCCCTTCACATATTTTAAGTGCATTTAATCTGTACATCTACTCTATGAAGTAGGTATTATTATGATCCAGTTTCACAGATGAGGAAACTGAGGCTCAAAGAGGTTGTGACTTGCTTGAAGTCCATTGCTAGGATCTGGACGAACCCTGTAGGGAACGGAGGAGCCTGGAAAGCTGCAGTCCATGGGGTTGCTGAGGGTCGGACACAACTGAGTGACTTCACTTTCACTTTTCACTTTCATGCACTGGAGAAGGACATGGCAACCCACTCTAGTGTTCTTGCCTGGAGAATCCCAGGGATGGGGGAGCCTGGTGGGCTGCCGTCTGTGGGGTTGCACAGAGTCGGACACGACTGAAGCGACTCAGCAGGAGCAGCAGCAGTAAGGATCTGAATGCATGCCCCCCTGACACACATATACAATACAAGCATGTAATAAGAACAGCTAGCGTGTATTACCTGCCTAGTATGTTCCAAGCACCAGAAGAGGCTCTTAAAATATAGATCAATACAGAAACTTGATGGTGGGTTGCAAAAAGGCTACAAATATAATAAGATGTTTCAAAGGTTAAAAAGAGAAAACTGTTAACTGTTACACTGAGCGCCCAGAGGATGCTCAGAAGTAGCTTTTCACTGAGGAGGTGAAGGTTGTAAAGGACCTTCAAGTGTAAGAAGGCATGAGATACATAGGGTTGTGGCGCAAACGTGATGGTCTTTGGCTGGAGAGAACAAACAGGAAAGTACAGAACACAGCCCAGGAAGTCCAGGC
The DNA here is from genome assembly GCA_006408675.1 of Madoqua kirkii. NCBI lineage: Eukaryota > Metazoa > Chordata > Mammalia > Artiodactyla > Bovidae > Madoqua > Madoqua kirkii. The sequence continues at coordinate 2,022 of SJYC01110924.1, read as the reverse complement.
GCAAGACCAAGGGAAAGCTGAATGCTCCTTCTTCATATTTCCAGAAGTACCAGCAATGCATCCTGCATTCTGGAGGAGACAAGGATGGACACACCTTGACCCCGCCCTCAGAGAGTTACGTCAGGGACGTCCCAGGGGGCACAATGGTAAAGAATCTGCCTGGAGACCAGGGTTCGATCCCTGGGCTGGGAAAATCGCCTGGAGAAGGAAATGGCAACCCACTCCAGTACTCTTGCCTGGGAAATCTCATGGATGGAGGAGTCTCACTGGCTACCGTCCATGGAGTCACAAAGAGGCAGACACGACTGAGCAAATGAGCACACACATCCCCCCCCCAAACACACACACACACAATCATAATGCTGAGGGCTTGGCACACAGTAAGTGCTCAAAAACTGTGTTCTTTATTATAAAGATTGTTGTTGTTGCTATGTAAACAATAATGCTGATTGTTTCATAAACCAGGTGAGCCGCATCACTGCTCCCTTCCAGCAGATAATCAAAAATTCCAGCATTCCTGCAAGTCCTCGGGGTCTTGTGAACTGTGAAGCTAACCTGTGTGTTCTGCCTCAGTTAAGAGTAGAGAAATGGCATTTTCGCCATGCTGTGATTTTAAGTAATATCAATGTTTCATAAAACGTATTAGTGTAGGTCTAGGTGAAACAAAAATAAGATAGCACATTGGGAAATTAATTTTAAACAAATTACATGTAAAATGCAAGGATTCATAATATTGTCTCTAAAGCAGTCTAATCTTAATATCATATATTTTGCTTTATGAAGCTCCCAGTTTTAGATTAATCATATTGTTTTTTTATTTACTACTTCATATAATAATTGGCTTATCTGTGATATTAATATGTATGAATTTTTTTAGTTTGCTCCTTCAAGAAAGCATTCAGCTTGATGCTTATAATATGTTGATTTTAATATGCAATGGATGTGTTTATATGCAGATTAAATTGCATTGCATTTATACTGAACAAGAAAACCAAAATGTAGAGAGGTGCTGAGACCTGAGTAACTCTCATTAAAGTATGAAAATCCACGACAGAGTTTTCAGCTCATTCCCCTCTAACAGCACAGCACTAGATCGAAATTTGCCATTTCCCTCACGATGCACTACGCATTTTTAAAACGATAAGCGGTACCTGACTCTGGGTTTCTCCCATCGCAGTGGTTCTCAGTGAGGGAAAGGGGGAGAGTTTTGACCCCAGGAGGACACTGAGCAACATCTGGAGATATCTTTGGCTGCCACCACTGGTTGGAGGCAGGGAGGGAGGAGTTACTGGCACCTAATTAATAGAGACCAGGGACGCTACTAGGGATTTCCCTGGTGGCTCAGCTGGTAGAGACTCTGCCTGCAATGCAGGAGACCCAGGTTCGATCCCTGGGTTGGGAAGATCCCCTGGAGAAGGGCATGGCAACCCACTCTGATACTCTTGCCTGCAGAATCCCACGGACAGAGGAGCCTGGCGGGATACAGTCCGCGGGGTCACACAAAGTCAGTATGGCTGACTGACAAGCAGCAGAGATGCCGTTTAACCTGCAATGCACAGCACAGCCTCAAACAAAATTATCCCTTCCAGAGTTCCAAGAGTTCTGAGGTTGAGAAGTCAACCCTTATTACACAAAAGTAAAATTACTGTGTTTATAAGTAAAGGATGGCATATATCTACATATATATATAATGTATATACTCATTTATTCAACAGATTCATATTGAATCACTACGATGTATCAGAGAGATTCTTCCAGGAAGTCTTTCACAGAGTTTACATAGACAGATTGAGATAAAAGATAGGTAGGAAGATAGATAACGCACGTGATGCCATGTAGCGGGTAAGCGCTATGAAGGGAGAGCTGCGAGAGCGCCCCGACACATACACTGCCACGTGCAGAGCAGACTGTGAGTGGAGAGCCTCCGGCAGCGCAGAGAGCTCTGCTCAGCGCCGGCAGTGACCCAGGGGGTGGGAGGGGCGAGGGGGGAGGCGCAAGAGGGAGGGGCCACATGCCTCAGAG
>SJYC01110923.1:0-31531 GCA_006408675.1 Madoqua kirkii | reverse complement strand
AAGATAGATAACGCACGTGATGCCATGTAGCGGGTAAGCGCTATGAAGGGAGAGCTGCGAGAGCGCCCCGACACATACACTGCCACGTGCAGAGCAGACTGTGAGTGGAGAGCCGCCGGCAGCGCAGAGAGCTCCGCTCAGCGCCGGCAGTGACCCAGGGGGTGGGAGGGGCGAGGGGGGAGGCGCAAGAGGGAGGGGCCACATGCAGCGGAGTGGACTCACGCTACTGTATGGCAAACTAGCACAACATTGTGAAGCAATTATACTTCCATTAAAAATACTGTACTTCAGATATAATACTTGAAAATACACCAAAACATGAATATTTACAGTTTGATGTATATTCCTCCAATTTTTGTGTCCATGAGTATACTAACTCTACAATATGTACTGTTCATTCATTTTTTTACAAGTGAATATGCAAATACATATCCTTCTTGACAACTTTCCTTTTTCCCACTTACTTCTAAAGCCCAAATGGTCTTGCTTTGTCTCGTTTTAACTTTTGCAACAACTCACTGAAGAGGAGCAGAGAAGGGAGGAGGAAGTATTTAAATAAGTTTTATTTCCGTTCCTTACCTGTTCACATCCAGCAGGAAAGCGATCAACAGAGGAGACAGACATGAAAATCAAACCAACAAGTAACACAGCTGTTGGAATGGGCAGCCCAGGGCTTCAGGATTTCTCTCTCTCAAGAGTCTGGTTCTCAAGGGCCTGGTCCTTCACTCATGCCTTGTCATTTTCTCCATAGATTTCTTACACAATTTTTGTTTGTTTTTTCCTAGGTCAACTATGGTGTTGGAGAAGACTCTTGAGAGTCCCTTGGACTGCAAGGAGATCCAACCAGTCCATTCTGAAGGAGATCAAACCTGGGATTTCTTTGGAAGGAATGATGCTAAAGCTGAAACTCCAGTACTTTGGCCACCTCATGCAAAGAGCTGACTCATTGGAAAAGACTCTGATGGTGGGAGGGATTGGGGGCAGGAGGAGAAGGGGACGACCGAGGATGAGATGGCTGGATGGCATCAAGGGACTCAATGGACATGAGTCTGAGTGAACTCCGGGAGTTGGTGATGAACAGGGAGGCCTGGCGTGCTGTGATTCATGGGGTCGCAAAGAGTCGGAGACGACTGAGCGACTGAACACTGTCTTTTAGGAACACATCACCTCCCTGTTTACAACCTCACAAAGCATCCCTAGGGACTGCTGGGTAAATGCCAAACCCCCTCTCGCACACACTAAGTGCTTGTCCATTAAGGATCTTCCCAACCACACTTTCTAAAGCTGCAGTTGTTTCCATGGTTTCATGTACTTCCAGACACCTTCCCTTTGGGGCCCTATCCTTTCTGTCAAGAACATCCTTTTTCTTTACCTCAGAGACGAACTTGCCCTTCAGTACCAGCAAAAACACCACCTCTTAGCAAAACCTTTGATGACCCTCTAATCAAGCTGTGTGGCAGGAGCAGGTCTTGAACGATTACTCTGTTTTCAGCCTGGCTCCCTCACCCTTTGTTCCCGCACTGGCATTCCAAGGAACATTTTCTCCCAAACCAAAAATGAAGACCCAGAGAAGCTGCAAGACTAACTCCGAGATGGAATGATTTACATGAGTGTTTCCAGGGGCAGCTTCTGTCTCTCAAGAAACAGGGCTCAAACATGGTTCGAAGGAAAAGAGGAAGGGGAAGGGGCAGACGAGGGGCTCAGCCTGGAGAAGGAGTCAAAAACTTGGCTTCCTAAAGCTGCAGGAAAGGATTCGTTACCAACAGGATTGTGTCTCCAGGACCTCAGAGCAGAACATGAGACCAAGTGTGAGGACAACCCCATGTAGACAGTGCGACCCAAGAATCTGAAGCGCCTATAAACTGTCTGAGCAAAGAGGGGTCTGGATATCTTAAGAAAGGGAGAGCATCTACCAGGGAAACCCTGGGCCCCTGAGCAAAAACTAATGAGAGAAAAACAGAAAGGTTCTTGTGTGAGTTTCCGAGCAAGGGAAGGAGAATCTCCAAAGAACGCAGGACAGTGCTCAGAAGGAAAAGAGTCAACTTAGACATCTGAGGGGCCAGAGACCAGGACGCAGTTCACAACCTGTCAGTCCCTTCCCTGCTTGCCCGACTCCATCTCCACTCTCTGAAGAAGAAGGCCAGAAGCCCCTTTGGACAGAGTTGTGACTACAGAGAAAAATAAAGGAAGGAACAAGGCAACCACTTTCCTATTTACTCGATGCAGACTTTCCTGGATGGCTTGTCTAAGGGAAGGAGATCTTAAGTCAAGTTCAGAAATTGGCTTATTATATGAGGCAAATAATACCATTTGCAGCAACACAGATGGTCCTAGACATTGTCATACTGAGTGAAGTAAGCCATACACAGAAAGACAAATATCATATGATATCACTTAGATGTGGGATATAAGAAAACAGGGGTACAAATGAACTTAATTGCAAAATGGAAGCACAGTAATGGATGTAGAAAACAAACTCATGGTCACCAGGGGATGGGGGGGGAGATAAACTGGGAAATTGGGATTAACATATACACACTGTTATTAATATAGCTAAAACAGGAAACGAATAAGAACCTGCTGTATAGCACAGGGGCATGCATGCATGCTAAGTCACTCTAGTTGTAACTGACTCTTTACAAACCTCTGGGCTGTAGCCCACCAGGCTCCTCTGTCCACAGGACTTTCCAGGCAAGAAAACTGCAGTGGGTTGCCATGCCCTCCACCAGGGTAGCACAGATACCAGGATACCCGCTCAGTACTCTGAATGGCCTATATGGCAAAAGAGTCTTTCAAAAAAAAAAAAATAGAGTCGGTATATGTATAACTGATTCATTTCACTGTACAGCAGAAACTAACACATTGTAAATCAACTATATTTCAATAAAAAAATTAAAAGATACAATTAAACAGATTCTGTTGAAGTAAAAAAATTTCTAATTTTGGAACTAAAACTGTGTTTAGTAACCTAGAGCAACTACAGAAGTTTCTATTAACATAAATGATCAAGAAAAATCTTCTAAGAGCAGAGGAAAACCCCTCCCAGCTCAATAAAGTTTTAAGTGATAGAGGGAGATAAAATAAAATTGCTTTATGTTTACACCCCATTATTCCTAACCTGTTTAATGTTCTATTATATACATAAAGCCACTGCTTAGCATAATGTCTTACACATGGTAAATTCTCAATAAATGTCCTTGAAAGAATGAAGACATCCTTGAAAACTACCATTTCAAGATAAAAGAAAGAGAAGAGAGAGAGAGTATAAGAGGACAAACTCCCCATAGGTAAATTCTAGCCCACTGAAATTTTAAATGACATTAATATTATCCTTCCATTCATTTCTGGGCACTTGAAAATTTCTCCTCTGCACCAATGCATGTGAGCTAATTTCCCTCTGTCATGTCCGACTCTTTGCAACCCTGATAACTGTAGCCTCAGGCTCCTCTGTCCATGGGGATTCTCCAGGCAAGAATACTGGAGTGGGTTGCCATGTCCTCCTCCAGGAGATCTTCCCCACCCAGGGATGGATCAAACCCGCATCTCTTGCGTCTCCTGCACTGGCAGGAGGGTTCTTTACCACTAGTGCCACCTGGGGAGCACCCATTGCTGCTACTAAACCAGTGAACAAGTGAGGTCAATAAGAACCCAGAGACCCAGGGAAGAAAGGCCTGAGGAAATGCGTCTTCTCCTTGAAGAACAGTATGATGACACAGCAGTTTCAGAATCTCAAGTTTTCAATAAATTATTCCATCAAAACATAAGCCCCCATAAAATAAGGATTCTGTCTATAGAAATTCCCCTAAATGGCCAAACTATTTCCCAAAACATTTATTCAAATAGTAGCTATAGCTGCCAGTGGGGATTCCCTCTCTTTGTTTCTTTTTTTCCTTTCATGTTTACTGAGATATAATTGACATATCCTAGCACTGTACAAGTTTAGGGTGTAAAACATATTGACTGACTTACAAGTATGAAATGATGACCACAAGTTTAATGACATCCATCATCGCATACAGATACAAAATGTAAGAAACAAAATTCTTTTTCTATATGATAAGAAGTCAAGATTTACTTTCAACTTTCACATAAAACACACAGCAGCGTTAATTATACTTATCAATGTTGAACATCCCTCAGTTTCGGTTCAGTTCAGTCGTTCAGTCGTGTCCGACTCTTTCCAACACCATGAATCACAGCACACCAGGCCTCCCTGTCCATCACCAACTCCTGGAGTTTACTCAAACTCATGTCCATCAAGTCGGTGATGCCATCCAGCCATCTCATCCTCTGTCGTCCCCTTCTCCTCCTGCCCCGGATCCCTCCCAGCATCAGGGTCTTTTCCAATGAATCAACTCTTCGCATCAGGTGGCCGACGTATTGGAGTTTCAGCCTCCGTATCAGTCCCTCCAATGAATAACCAGGACTGATCTCCTTTAGGATGGACTGGTTGGATCTCCTTGCAGTCCAAGGGTCTCTCAAGAGTCTTCTCCAAGACCACAGTTCAAAAGCATCAATTCTTCGGTGCTCAGCTTTCTTCACAGTCCAACTCTCACATCCATACATGACCACTGGAAAAACCATAGCCTTGACTAGACGGACCTTTGTTGGCAAACGTCCCTAGTACTTATCTTACAATTGAAAGTCGGTACTTTTCAACTGTCTTCATGCAATTCCCCCTCCCCTCAACCCTTCCTGAGAGAGAAAAGATCTGTTTTTCTGAGTTTGTTTTGATAACTCTATAAGTTCCAGTTACACAACAAAGCTATTTGATACTTCTACATATTTCAAAGTGAAGTCCAAAATAAGTCGTTACAATGTATCTGCACACAAAGACATTAAAACATCACAGTTTCTGACATCTATTCCTGCACCACCTCCATTTCCTTTTCTTTTTGGCTTGGGGAGCTCAGTTCGCTCACTAGGGATGGAACCTGTGCCCCCGGCAGTGGAAGTGGGAGTCGACCGCTCCACTGCCAGACACATCCCTCCTTTTCTTCTTAAGGGCCCTTAGGATTTTGTCTCTAAGAACCAGTAAACAAGGGACACATCAGAGAAAGGAAACAAGTGTCTGTGCAGAGAAATACGGGAGCAAAGAGATACCGGAGACCTGTTATCTGCTTTTGTTAACGACCCTCCGGAGTCCGTTCTGCCTCAAGCGTCCTCCTGCCCTGCGACACTCGGGACAATGGAAGGAGACAAGCTCAGTCAAGATGCAGAGAGCCTCGTGGTCTGATCAGGCATGGAGGGGCTGCCGTTCCGCTGTAGAGACGGCAGCGGGCCCGCCGGGGGAGAGAGTGGCCGGCTGCTCTGCGCCGTCTCCCCAGCGGAGGGGAGCAGGCGCAGTTCTGGCGGGCTGGCCACGCCGCTCGCGGTGCAGCTCACAGCGCAGGCGCAGAGCCTCGCGCCGGCCCGCCCGCCGCCATCTTGGATGGAGCGCCTCCGCGCACAGCCCCAGGCTGAGGGGCCGCGGCCGCCACGTTCAGCCGGGAACTCTGGTCTCGATGGTCGGGTTCGAAGCCTCTGCGAGCCGCAGCCTGTGAGCCAGTGACACCAGAGGAAGCACAAAGGGGTGACGAAAAAGGTAAGACTTTATGACCCGGATTCTATTTTTATTTCCTGGGAATTGTGAATGGGTTTTGTCCGTGATGGTTTGGTTCAGCAGGAGCGTAGGTTCTGTGGAGCAGGAAGAGGCATAAATGTCGGGCGTGAAGTCTGTAGTGGACCAGTTCTGCCAGCGGTCCCGACATACATAAGATGTCACCGTCTGGAAAAGGAGAATTTTCTCCCTGCGTTGCCTCGCTTGCTTCCTCGCTTTTAATCAGATCATCGGATCTGCAGTCGACAGCTCAGGACAGAAGACAAATTGTCCTCAAGGTTTTCAGGCGCTCTTTTCTCAAAATCCTGCAGTTAACAAATGTGACTTTTAAAATAGGAAGTTTGAAAACAAACCAAGTTTTCTGCGAAAAGAAAAAAAAAAACACCAAAGTATTAATATATTGATTGAAATATGTAGGAAAGGGCGTGTCTCCAGAATAGGGGGAGACTCCTTCCAGGCTGGAGAAGATGAATTTAAGCAAAATCGAGAAGGATGGTATGTGATCTCACAGAGGTGGGAGGCCTATACCTCACTTCCTATAGCCCACTAGAGAGGCAGCAAGTGGGATGGACATTTAAACTGTGCTGTATTTCAAATCGATAACCAGCGAGAACCTACATGTAGCACAGGGAACTCTGCTCAGTGTTATGTGGCAGCCTGGATGGGAGGGGAATTTGGAGAATAGATACATGCTTAAGTATGGCTGAGTCCTTTAGCTGTTCACCTGAAACTATTACAATCTTGTTAATTGGCTATACCCCAATACAAAATGGGCTTCCCTGGTGGCTCAGTGGTAAAGAACCCACCTGCTAGGCAGGTGATGCAGATTCAATTCCTGGGTCGGGAATATTCCCTGGAGGATGAAATGGCAGCCCTCTCCAGGATTCTTGGGAAAATCCCATGGACAAAGAAGCCTGGTGGGCATGGGGTTGCAAAGAGTCAAACACAACTGCACAACTAACACAACCACTGTAGCTCACAGAATCTCTCAGGAGTTCTGAAGGGCCTCCAAGGTGCCTCAGTGGTTACAAAACAAAACCTGCCAGTTAATGCAGGAGGCCCAGGTGATGTAGCTTCAATCCCTGGGTTGGGAAGATCCCTTGGAAAAGGAAATGGCAACCCATTACAGTATTCTTGCCTGGGAAATCCCACAGATAGAGGAGCTTGGTGGGCTACAGCCCATGGGCTCGCAAAGAGTCAGACATGACTGAGCTACTGATCACATACATATGCAGTCAGAATAGCTAAAACTGAACTGTGAGGCTGGTCCCAAGATGCCCCCTCCTGCGGCCAGCACTGGGGACACACACTGTAGTTTAAACCATGCTGGACATTAGACATTGATGTCAGAACAGCTTCTACCCCTACTTAGAGATGAGCACTGCTTTTCCTACAGTCAGAATGGATCCTTCGAAGACTTTCCTTTCACAAGCATCTCAACAAAATCTGGAACCTGCAAGGAGGCTGGGGAAACACTTATCTAGTGCTTTTCCCTCATCAGAAGTGGGAGGTGAGCTCAGCTTTGTAAATATGAGGGTTTCTCAGACTTGAGAAGACAACTCAGACACTCAGCAACCAGAAACAATAACAAATGTCCAGGACAGAAGGTAATCTGCAGAAAGAACTTAGTTTAACAATTCAGCAGAATGGGAGCTCCAAGTTAACAATTAGGTTGAAATCCAGAGAATACAGTTCCATTGTGCATTTCCCTTTGCAAACTAAAATTGATACTCCACCATGGTGATGTGAGATTTTCAAAAACTAAAGTTGAAAAGACTGATGCTGGGAGGGATTGGGGCCAGGAGGAGAAGGGGACGACAGAGGATGAGATGACTGGATGGCATCACTGACTCAATGGATGTGAATCTGAGTGAACTCCAGGAGTTGGTGATGGACAGGGAGGCCTGGCGTGCTGCAATTCGTGGGGTCACAAAGAGTCAGACACGACTGAGCGACTGAACTGAACTGAAAGTTGACAAGCTACAGGTTTTCTGTTTGTTACAACCAAATTCCCTAGTGCAGCAACAGGCACCCAGATTCTCTCTCAATTTCCAGCTGGAGATTTTTTTTTCTGTTTACAGCATTAATTAAGCATCCTAGGCATTAATTTCCTCTGCTGCAAAATGGGAATAATAACAGTACCTAAACTCATAGCATGATGGTCAGGATTAATGAGCTATATGATAGTCTCAAAGTGCTGCACTCAATATGCCAGCAAATTTGGAAAACTCAGGAATGGCCAGAGGACTGGAAAAAGTCAGTTTTCATTCCAGTCCCAAAGAAAGACAATGCCAAAGAATGTTCAAACTAAGTTACCTTCTTCCCACACACTAGCAACCTAATGTTCAAAATTCTCCAAGCAAGTCTTCAACAGTATATGCACTGATAACTTCCAGATGTTCAAGCTAATTTAGAAAAGGAAGAGGAACCAGAGATCAAATTGCCAACATCCACTGGATCATAGAAAAGGCAAGAGAGTTCCAGAAAAACATCTACTTTACTGACTACACCAAAACTTTTGACTGTGTAGATCACAACACACTGTGGAAAATTCTTCAAGAAATAGGAACACCAGACCACCTTTCCTGCCTCCTGAGAAATCTGTATGCAGATCAAGAAGAAACAGAACCAGACATAGAACCTAGGACTGGTTCCACATTGGGAAAGGAGTACATCAGGGTTGTATATAGTCACCCTGCTTATTTACCTTATATGCAGAGTACATCATGCAAAATGCCGGGCTCGATGAAGCACAACCTGGAATCAGGATTGCCGGGAGAAATATCAATAACCTCAGATGTGCAGATAACACCACCCTTATGGCAGAAACCGAAGAGGAACTAAAGTGCTTCCTGATGAAAGTAAAAGAGGAGAGTGAAAAAAGCTGGCTTAAAACTCAACATTCAAAAAACTAAGATCATGGCATCTGATCCCATCACTTCATGGCAAATAGGGAAACAATGGAAACAGTGAAAGACTTTATTTTCTTGGGCTCAAAACTCACTGGTGACTGCAGCCATGAAATTAAAGACGCTTGCTCCTTGGAAGAAATGCCATGACCAACCTAGACAGCTTATTAAAAAGCAGAGACGTTATTTTGCCGACAAAGGTCCATCTAGTCAAAGCTATGGTTTTTCCAGTAGTCACATATGGATGTGAGAGTTGGACCATAAAGAAAGCTAAGCGCCAAAGAATTGATGCTTTTGAACTGTGTTGGAGAAGACTCTTGAGAGTCTCTTGGACTGCAAGGAAATCCAACCAGTCTCTCCTAAAGGAAATCAGTCCTGAATACTCATTGGAAGAACTGATGCTGAAGCTGAAGCTTCAATACTTTGACCATCTGATGTGAAGAACTGACTCATTTGAAAAGACCCTGATTCTGGGCAAGATTGAAGGCAGGAAAAGAAGGGGATGCCAGAGGGTGAGATGATTGGATGGCATTACCCACTCAATGGACATGCATTTGAGCAAGCACTGGGAGTTGGTGATGAACAGGGAAGCCTGACGTGCTGCAGTCCATGGGGTCGCAAAGGGTCAGACACGACTGAGGGACTTAACTGAAAACAGTCTCAGTTATGGGCCCCAGTTCTTCTTCATCTCTGTACACCCTTTGCCAGATCACTTTACAGTGTTTCTCAGTAAAGAAGAAGAATCCTTTATATCTGGGTTGACCTTGGACTTCCTTGTCTGATAGAATGTGTTGGAAACAATGGCAGTTTGAGTCTAGGTTTCAAGAGTCTTATGTATCCTCACTGGCCTTCTGCCACCATCATGAGGACTTGCCTGCCTGCCAGAGGATGCAAGACATGGAGCAGAGACATGTCATCTGTCACCCAGTGGCCCTAACTGACACCCAGATATGGGACCAATCCAGACAAAGGCCACTTAACTGGCCACCCTCAAGCAGGAATAACAAATGCTTGTGTATGTATCACTGAACTTGTATAGCAATGCCTTACTGCTACAGAATGGTTAAAAGAAAAAAATAATGTTTAGCAAACAAACAAAAAGCAATGAAGCACGTAGTAAGAACTCTATAAATATTAACAAGCATACCAAAAGGAAGGCATCCTATTAGTGCCAGCAGCTGTGTAAGTTGACAGACCAAGGGCTGATATTCCGTATAAAATCATCAACAAGATTTTTCAGTCAAGGGCACTGTCCACGGCATAGCTATCCTTAATGTCACAGGTAGAAAATGTTGACCCTTCCCTCTGAAACACAGATCTGAGTGAAGGCTAAAAAATAAAGAACTTTCAGACCTCAGCTGTCTAGATTTGATGTCTACTAGAAGTGTATTTGGCCTTGCTGACTCAACACATAAGTAACATGTGATAAAATAGACCATTGCAGCTCAAAATCCTATTTAAGCCTCAGATCAATGGTTTAACTCTTGTGTCAAGACAGGTAGACACTGCTATGTGATGGAAATGTTGTTTGGGAAAAAATGATTTTTAGTGGTAAAAACCAAGACAACCACATCTCTTTTCACTGCTTTAGTGTCAAACCAACTCCTCAAAAGGTAAATTCCAGATACATGTGAGTAGATTGTGGTGCAAGCAGGTTGTTTTTATTCTTCATGATTTTATGTTTCATCTAGCCCCAGTCCCTTCCCTTACAAACTTGTCTCCTCCAAAAATTCACATAGTAATCACAAAATAGTTTACTTTGCAAATCTACTGAGATTATCAAAAATCTGTTCCTTGTGCTTGAAAATAGGTGGTGTATAATGAAGTCAAAAATTCAGTAAATAGAGCTCAGTGGGCCTACTTTTTTCTCCTGACTCCAGTGATTATCATAATTTGATTTTATAGTTTTCTGTCCTAAGCTACCAGCTAGGGAGCAATCTTTACTGAGTCATGAACTTTCCCATCATTAAATGTCTGCACCTATTTTCAACATATCAAAGTGTCCAATAACTACATTTTATCTGCCTTGAATAAAGTTGAACAGAGACATGGGGAAGCATACACATAATAAACTTTCCTTTGTGATTTAGCAAAGTCCTTGTGGTTTGGAGTTTCAGCTTTGTCTATGACTACTTTTTCAGGAGCATAAAGATTGTATAACACATCTTCCATAGAGACCAGGACATATGTTTACAAGGACAGAAATCTGAGTAGTTTCCCACTGGTCCAAAGGGAATATTAAACTCTTCTGTCATTCTGTAGTATATTATTTATGGTTCCTCTTTTGTTAGCTTTTTTTTTTTTCATTTGTAAGTTTAACTCTCTGTCCTGATAGAGGGTGATAAAATGCTCAATATGTTTAAAAATCTTATCACTAAATCAGGAACAAAACTATAAATTTTGGCCTTTGAAATCAAACTGACTGGTGAGGATCATTTTGCTCCTGAAATATTACAGTAGTGATCAATTTGCTGTAAAACTAAGCAGTTTAGCTCAGCAATCTATAGTTGGAAAGCAAGTTGTTCAACAGGAAAGTTTATGCCCAGCCCAAGGGATAAATTAAATTTTATGGGGAAAATATGCATTATTACATGCTTATCTGTTTAACATATTATTCTTTTCCACATCAGTATAATAAATATTTTTAATCATATATTTTATCTCACATACATATAGTGATGTTGTAATTTTATTCCTCCTCTATTGGCCCAAACATGTTCAATTAATCACAGAATAGAGAAAAGCTTTAAAATCATTTTTTAAGAATTCTGATGTGCTTAGCAAATGTATATTCCCAGCTAGATGGAGTTACCTTACAACAGGAAAATGTTCAAATTCTGTTTCCTCAAAGGACAAGCATCAACTGATCTATTTTATCCTTTCTCCCAATTTCAAACTCCTTCTCCTTGCATAGCAGCTCTCAGCCGAAAATGCTTTGGCCTTACTTGATTCCATTCATAAGGACTGATTTCACTTTGAAGATTTTTTTTGCCTCAGAGTACATGATGGTTGTAAGAAATCAAAGTTAGAGAATATGAATTCAGGGCCTGTGCATATAGAAGTAGTAAATCATGAGAGCTAACATTAGTTGAGCCTCAGTACTTGTCAGGCTGACTTGCCTTATTCCATGTAATTCTCAAAAAATTCTATGGGGTAGGAATGTTGCTATTCTGCTTTAGAGATCAGAAAACTAGGCTTCGAGAGACTAGCTCAGCAGTGGCTGGAGCAGATGGGAAGAACCACTTAGGAAGCCGTTGCTATAACCCCAAGAGAGAAAACAGCAGCCTGAAACCAGACGACAGCAATGGAGGCGAAGACAATGGGTGAATTCAAGAAATATGTGGAAGATGGAATCAACAGGACGTGATGGTTTGGTGGCTGGTGCCACTCCCAGAGAAATGCATTTGTGAATGTTTGCCAGGGAGTTCTATCTATGCATGTACAAGAATAATTTAATACCGAAAATACCCAGGCATGTTTCTACATTTTCTCTTCACCCCATCTATCTTGCATGTAAATGAATATACAAGGAAATGTTACCTCAAACTTGAAAGGGTAAAAAAAACTTGACTCTGAAGCTTATTCTAAAAGCATTAACAGATCAATGCATCATGGTGACTCTCAGGTGGAGGTGGTGAATCTCCATGCTGTTTCAATGTCTTGTGATGGGTTTTATCCCTGACTGGATGTTTGTATAGCATATAGCCTTGAAAAATAGAAGTGGTGTCTTCCTCCAGGGCAGAAAACAGATTTGTTCCTTATCTGGAGAATAAAAAGGTAATACCCCCACTTTAAGGCAAAGTTTGGGAAGATTTGCCAATGGCCCCTGTATAATATTGGAAGTTTCTTAACATGGGGATCCTCAACTGCAGCATAAACCTGCAGTATGTGCAAATTCTGCTGAGGCCACTCCACAGTACCCACATGGGACTTGCAAGCAAGGAGGACAGACACAAGGAAGCTCATGCCTCCAACTGTGCTGTAAGTAACAAAATCTTTTGTATCTGGCCCGAGTCTTATGACTTCTGCCAGCACTCATGAAACTGTGGCAGGCTAACTTACCAGCCCGCAAGCAAAGTAAAATCATAGACCCTCCATAGATCTTGACAACATGAGCCATTATTTAGTGATTTTTAAAATTAATTTATTTTTGAAACTTATTAAATTAACCAATATTCCTCCCTCCTCTCCCAAGTACCTAGAATAGCCTATCAATTTACATTGCTCAGATTCCACCTTTTTGAATTTCTGCTTCCTTTTCTTATTTTTCAGATGGTATAATTACATGGCACATCAGTATTATCACAGTCCCGAAATATAAATTATGAAAACTGTCTATACTTGGAAATGTCTTAACAACATTCTAAATAGACTGTTTGATATAAACAAACTGACATAAGCACTCCATACATCGATCAGTGTTTACTGAGAGTCTTCTGTGTGCCAGACATGGCACATGTAATAGTAAGAAAGACAGACACAGTCCCTGCCCTGGGGGAGCATTGAGTCTAAATAGAAATGCAGATAATTGATCAAGCAGTTACAATGAAAGGGATTAAGGATCATGTTGGAGAGATGGTAGCCGCCATCCAGGATAGCTAACCTGTAAGTTGATATTTGACACCACTCAAATGCATAGAAATCAGCCAGGAGAAGGTGAAGAGGGTTGTGGAGAAGTGACTCGGCTTTTGGAAACAGCTTATGAAACGTCTGTAGGAGAGCAAGGACAAGGTGCATATACAAAATAAAAGCGGGACGGGAAGAGAGATGAGGGGAAAAAACAGGCGAGGGAGGTTTGTAATCATGAATGAGTCTTCAGGTCTTACCCTGCAAGCAATGAGAACACAATAAAGGCTCTTAAGGAAAGAAGTGCATGATCACATGTACTTTTCTTGGGCCAAGCTGAGTAGCTTCTGGGATCTTAGTTCCTCAACCAGGGACTGAGCCCAGGCCACAGCAGTGAAAGCACTGAGTCTTACCCATGGACCACCAGGGAGCTCCCCAGATTTACATTTTAGAAAGTAGAAATCACTCTGGCTGCTGAATTGAAAACCCATTGTGGGGGAATGACTAGAAGAGGGACCTGGGCACTACTGACGTTTTGGTCTAGAGAGTTCTTTGTTGGGGGTGAGGGGCTGTGCTCTTCATTGTAAGATTTTATCACCATCCCTGACCTGTATCCACTGGAAATCAGTAGCATACTCTTGATCATTTTTTTAAAAAATCCCCTGGGAAGCAAAATCAGCCATTTGAAAACCACTGGAGAGGAGGGAGGCCAGATTGGGAAGCCGTAAGCCAGGAAAGAGACGCAGGCGGCCTGGACTGTAGGAATGTGGAAGGGAGAAGGATGTAAGAGAAAATCAGAATGTCCTTTAAGTTTCCCAGCCGTCTGTTTACACGTCCCTGAGAAGGGTCTGCTGCCGTGACCTACGGCTCCACTTGTGTAAGGAAGTGAACTTCACTACTTGCTTCTGCCTCTTATTCTAAGCAGAACCTACTCTTGTGTGTGCCTGTCTCATCCCTGCTAAGTTGTATACTTTCATACATATGCATGCATACGTTAGGTTTTTGCAAGCATAATTTAGACTTTTCAAAACAGTGACACAGTAACAAAGAAAAATTGAGACGTGCATGCATTTTGAATATTGATTCCAGTTTCTCACATACTACCTCTGACGTTTTCCATGCTGCCTTGTCTTTATGCATTTGCTTTCTCTGCTTTCCTGTGTCTTGCCCAACTTTAAAGGAATCTGCAGCTAACAGGCAATTAGGCCCACCATTAACTGCGGAATGTAAACACTATTCTAGACCCACCCACCCACCAGAAAAAGTCTGCTGGTTAACCAAATAGGGCCTTCATAGTCTAAGGGACAACTTAGATAACAGTATTTTCATAAATTTTCTTTGGTAGAAATGGAAATTATGTTTACCTGAAGTGAACTGTGTGGTAGGAGCTTTGCAAATATTTCCTCAAATGTTAAACCTTCACAAGTGCTGCAAGGGAGCAATTATATATCTCATTTTATATTTACAAAATCTGAGACTCAGAGAAGTAAAGGAACTTAGCTAAGGCCACTAAACGAATAAGCTACAGAGCTAGAATAGAAAGGCAGTAGAGCAGGGCTCAGCAGACTTGTTCTGTACAGGCTTTTAAGTATTTTTAGCTTTGTAAGCTATTCAGGCTCTGTCACAACTACTCAGCTCTGCCTTTCTAGTTGGAAGACATACACAGGCGATATGTAAATGAATGGACATGGCTGTGTGCCAATAAAACTTTATTTATAGACTGACATTTCAATTTCATATCATTTCCCTTGTCAAAAATGTAATTTTTATTATTTTTTTTAATTATTATAAAATGTAAAATTAATCATAGTTCATAGCCAGACAAGAAAAAGGCAGTAAGCCAAATTTGGCCCACTGGTTCACGAAACTGTTGGTGGAATGTGGATAAGAAGACAAATTCTAGAGGCCAGCTCCATTAGTGTGAATTCCTGGTCCCCCCCACCCATCATCTTAAATATGTAAACTCATTGAATTAACCAACATCTCAGAACATCAGCATCTCAAGTTGGTTTCCCCAAAACAGACCCTGAGACAGGTTTTGAGAGCTTTTTTGGAAAGTGATCCAGAAGCACTGGTTGGGATGTAGGAAGCAAAGACACAGAGGAGAGGGAGCCCAATATGGAAACCATCAGGGGGCAGGTCCCTCCTGGGGACAGCTGGGCCAGTCCTGCCAGCCCTCCAGGAAGTAAGCCTTGGTGCCAGTACCATCCTGTCCAGCAAGGAAGGGGAGGTGGAGGAGGTCCACCCCTGCTCCAGTGGTGGAGGGCTGCCAGGGACCATGACAGGGCAGCGCCTCTGCACCCTGCAGACAGACCATTCCCCGGGGGACAAGAGAAGGCCCTGGGGCACAGGCCCAGAACGCCTAGAAGATGGGGGAGGGGGTGAAAAACACCCCACGAGTCAGCTTCATCACCTGCAAATAGGATAATAAGAAGGCCTACCTCTTGGGCATATTGAAAGGTTAAATGAATAATAATGTTAAGTGCTTTAGGTCTGAGACTAAAAGAGATGGGTGAGGCACTTACCTCAGGCATAGAATTTAAGGGGACGCCAAAAAACTCAGTAATCAGCATCAATCATATTTCGGTGCAATGTTTAAAAAAAGGAACCAAAGTTTAAAAAATCCATGATGAACCGAATATCAAAATTTTGCAAAGAAGTAGGCTCACTAACAGCTCTGTGTGAATCTGTAGTAGAACCTGAGTCAAAACTAACAAATGCATTCCCACAGGTATGCTTTTATATACATTTTAGAAGCTTAACTTTTTTCAGAATTAGATTTTGAAAATGATGACAGATTTGCACCCAGTCAAAGAGAAAAGTGAAATTATCAATTTAAATAAAATATTTAAACTTAAAATAATATTATGCATTTTAATACACCTACTTGTCAATTTTTCAGTATTTTTTTCAACTTTGACATTCTGAGGGAAAAAATAAAAAATACATACAAGCATGCATATGGGAAATGGGCATTTGCCTCAGGTTTCAATATGACTCTGTCTTTATTTAAATTTTTCATATTTTGTTCATTGGGGATTTTATTTTAACTTTGTTTTTAAAAATAATGTGTAAAATATGAGTTAACGTGATACCTGAGCTTTCTGATGTGCCCTCTCCCCCAGATTTTGTACCCACAGTGAGTGTCTCACTTTCCTCACCCTAGAACTGCTCCTGGTTAGTACACACTGGCATATAAGTGCTTAATCAGTGTTAGAGCTCATCCTCAAACCCCGTTCATCCAGCACAGCTGCACAGCCCCTCCACTGCTTCCTTGGTCTATCAGGATAACCACATATTCACATCTTAACAGGTAACCAGTCACCACAACACATTATATATATATTTATCATGGCATGTGGAAACAAAAATGGCAGGCTTTTATTGAATATTTCTGAGGCATATGTGTTGATAACTACTCACATAACCCTTTATGGAAGGGGGAAAGTTAGCAAAGCCAAGGCAATTATGGCTGGATAATTTGAAGGAGCCACTTTTTCTTGACAGCAAATTAATTGATGTTATAATGGGTATGTCACCCTGTCATCCATCAACATTTATTGAGTTCTGACAGTGTGCTAGGTTACATGTGAAACAGAACACACACACACCAAAATTCCGACTTATTCCTTGCCAAGTGTGATCCATTGATAATGTGGTTTGCAAGGTATATTTTTTAAGTAAAAGGGAAATAACGTTTCCTGTGCTCCCTGTGTCATCTCAGCCTGCCTCTCTTCTCTGCGCCTCGCTCACTCTTCCCTCCAGGCGCCCACCCCCAGCCCGTATTTATCTTAGCACAGTGGTTCTGGTTTGTTTTGAACATGAGTTGTAATCAGCTTCTAAAATGGGATAAAGAGAATTCTGATTTGTGGGGAGAAGTAGGTTTGTCTGATAGATGCATTTTAATGATTTCTGTTTATTAATGACCCAGGCTTTCCAGAACACATTCAAGAACTGAGGTTGCATCGGCTCTGCTGATTCGGCCTCACAGCGTATTACTGTAAAAGCAATGAAAAGAATCCACAGCAGCTGCCCAACCAACTAACCCTCTGAGCTCCCCAGGCCTGTTAACAGAGGGAGTCTGGGGTCTGGAGGAGTAAATATACAACAGCTTTGTTGAAAATGATCCTGGGGGGAAGAAAAGGTCTATGGTTAAAATGAAAACACAAAAACACAGGTAATTAAAAAAAGAAACTTCATTTCCAGTTGCTGAATAAGACATTAAAGAATTGCAGGAAGAAAACCCAGTAGAAAAACAGCTATTTAATTTTTGAGTCATGGTTAGAAATTAAAATGAAAGAACACTCTGGAGTGGATTTATTACTTTGTCCTTAATTCCACATTCCCGTTTTTTTTAATTTATTTATTTGTGTATGTATACTTGCTTTGGGCAACACATTCCAGTATTAGATTGAGGCCTAAGTAGTGAAATTTCATCCTTAACCCCACATTTCCTTTATTCCAGCAGCTCTAGTTACAACCTAATGTTATTTTAACAGTTTTTCTTTAATTTAACGATATTTAATTTGCATTCGCTCAAGTGACATACAATAGATCATGCTATTACCATGATTTATATCAGATGAACTGGCATAAATTCAACATTATAAATTGCGCCTGTAAATGAAACTATTATTTTACAGGAATTACTGAGCAGAAAGGGTAAGGACCCTCCAGTCAACCTTAGTCAAACCCACTCTTTAGAGTTTTATATTTTATGCCCGCAATAAATGCTTTTGTGAAAGCCCATAACCCACAGAAAAGTCATTCGAAGTACATTAATTACGATAATACTATCCAAAAAGCTGCAAGGGCCTATTTTTGTGACATCATTCTCTGATTTCTTGCTGCCTTAAATTATCCCTTTGATGGCTGTGGAGATTAACAGTCATACTTTTGTCATTAAATATAAGGCATTTTAAAGCTTAATCCACCTAAGTTCTAATTGATATTGCTTTCAGTTGGCAGATATCGACCTGATTTATAATTAAATATGCGGCATTATATGCATCTCTTCAGTATAATGAAAAAGCAGAGTTCCTCTCATCTTTCTCGGCAATGTTAAACATCAAGGAAAAGTCGCTTTCTTTTTTCCTTTTATATCCTAAGCCTAATTGAAAACTGTTCATTGAATTTCAACATGATAGAAAAGTCTTTTTATCTCTCAATTTGTCCATTAGCGATTATAATTGAAGTATCTGCTACACAGCTGAATTGATATTGTTCTTGTTTAAATTCTGAATTTCTCTAAATCTTTCAGAAGACATCAAAAAATATATATGTATATGTATGCACACACACACACGCATATGTATGTGGCTGAGGCGATATCAGCTAACGACTTTGCTTAAATGGAACATTAGACTAGCTCACTCTCCACGTGGATAAAGCCACACAAAGAAAGAAACCATCTAATTTTGCTGGAGAATGTGTTGCATAATAATCTTACCGGCATGACCATAAGGTTTGCTAATTGCCACATCTGTTTAACAGCTGTCAGAGGCTTCCCACATGTTGTCATCAATATTACAACACAGTACATTACCAGGAATTTTATTGTTTTCAACTGTTATTTATTTGCCATAGACATTACTACAGCTAATGATGTCTATTTATGTTATACCACTAATTGTTTTCTGTTTTTTAGAAACCTGTATTCAATCTACTGTCTTAGTTGGGATTACGCCTTTCTTTCCTGCCCCCCATCCTGTGACCCCTGGCTTCCTTGTAACCCCCGCTGACAACCTCTTCATGTTAATGATGCTAATTCTTCTTCATCCACAGTCGTAAATATCCTAATGGGTTTGTAGAATTGAAAGGAAAAAGAAGTTTGCAAAATGTCCTCATTTCTTACTGGGGCTGCTGAATTCTTTCAGTAAATCACTAAGCTGAGCCCACGTTAGTGATGATCAGCATGCAAATACATCACTGTTTAGGCTGCCTTTATGGAGGAGGAGCAAGCCTTGCCAGTTTTTTGTAATTACCTTTGTGTCTCACCTGGTTCCTCTCACAGTGTTTCTCTTTTTGTAAAGCACAGCAAACCACAGCATCTATGAAGCAGAAAGCAGAGACTGACAAACCGTAGACTGAGTGAAGCACGCATGACCTGATTTGAAATGAACTGATAGGTGTCACTGATCTCTATTATACATAGAATGTGCGAATTCCATATGATGTATTATTTATCCCTAGTAGATGCCTTTTTGTTTCATTAATAAACCTGTATATCAGAGATATACAATACTGATGTAGTTTGAGGCAGTACAAAACGACAGGGTATTTGCCTGCCATTGCTCAATTATTTTCCTCATTTTTCCCCTGCGTCTTTGCATGAATTATTAAGACCTTGGCTGTTTATTTAAGAATCTAATTTGAGTGCATGTGTCCAGCTGAATTCTGTTTTCTCCTCTAATGAAAGGAAAATCATGTGAGAATTTCCAGTCTTGGACTCTGGTTTTAGATTTGCAGTGCACAATGCAAGTTGTAAAGGTCACTCTGCTTTTGAACCATATAGCATAGACATTTGATGAGCCTAAAAATCCATTTTGGTTATGCATCACATCATGCCAGCAAATTAAAGCAGAGTTGCTTGGTTAAGTCAAGCACAATTTGCATGCACTTAGAGAGAAATAGATTAAAAGAGCAAGGATCTGATTTGCATGAACCCTACAGAAAATCTCTTAAGCTAAAGGAAGGTAGATGATTGGAGATAACTTCTGGAAGCTGCTGCGAGTAACTGTTGTTCATATCGTGATGTCTAACATTCCTGTTCTAATCACCACATTTGGATGTTTTGGTTTTCATGTCTAGTAATGTACATTCATCTATAACCAAATCATGCCACAGCCTGCACAGAGATCTTTGAGAAGTCTCATTGGGAGAGTAGATAGAGATGACCTTACACATAAAGTTTGCTTTGCTTTTCTAAGAACTGAAGAATAACATTTTGTTATGGATTAAAAGTGATTGAAGATGATACATAGATGTATAGTTGGGGGGTTTTCTTAGTTGTTGTTGTTGTTGTTGTTGTTGTTGTTGTTTTTCATTAAATGACTTCTTCAGAGATAGCTCTGAGACCAGATCTCTTTAGCTTGTTTGTTCAAGATCTAGTGGAAGGAAAATGATGAGTTCAATGTCCACATTGCTTTGAGAAAGGAGTAAGTGCCGCAGAGTCTGATAAGAAATCTCTCGTGGTATAAATTAGGCAGTTTCTGGAAGCACCCTGTCCTGCCTCATTCAAATTTAAAATAACTAAGGAAATGCAAAAACTCAACTATATGCATCAAAAACACCTTTTTCAGAACCAGACACACTCCTTCACACTAATGGAAGTTTTAATAAATTCACCCTTTTTTTAAGGCAGCTTGGCAATAGCTTTCAAAATGTGTGATACTGTTCCAGCTGACCCCAGTGTTCCCTTTATAGAAACATACACTGTCGACATTCTTGCTCAGGGGTGCAAACTTAAATGTACCAAGGCAATCTTGAAAGTTGTCTGTAAGATTAAAGATTTTTAAAGAGAAAACTAGAAATGCTTCAAGGTTGACCAATAGAGGAATATTTGCAAAAATTTATGCTTGATCCATTGTTTGTAACAGCAGAATATTGGAAGAAAACTAAATGATTATTATTAAATAATCAATTTGTATGAGATACCACACATTAAAAATAATAAAGATCTGTGGTACTGATATGGAAAGACATACTGGATGATAAGTGAAAAAAAAAAAAAAAGCAGCTTACAGAACACCATATGTAATATAGCCAGCAAGTGTTTGTGCATTTGTGGATAAAAGGTGTATTGGCTGGTTAAAGATTTACACATCCACTACAGTGTGTGGATTCCCACAAGGGAAGGCCTTTGTCTCATTCACCAACATAGTGCCTACATCTCCATATCCACGCCTGGCACAAAATAGAGACTGAAGAATTACATGTTAAATGAATAAATGAGTGTGTGTGTGCTAGTACAAGCAAAAAAGTGTGCATTATGGCTCAGAGGTTAAAGTGGCTGCCTGGAATGCAGGAGACCTGGGTTGGATCCCTGGGTTGGAAAGATCCCCTGGAGAAGGAAAGGGCAACCCACTCCAGTACTCTTGTCTGGAGAATCCCATGGAGGGAGGAGCCTGGTAGGCTACAGTCCATGGGGTCACAAAGAGTCGGACACGACTGAGTGACTTCACTTTCACTTTCCCTTTCAAGGGATACTAAGGGAAGGGTACAAACCACGTCCATAAAGGATTAGAGGAGGAGGACTAGGGAAGTTTATGTTGCTTTTTTGAATGAGTATCTTTCAAAAGGATTTATCAGAAAATCAAAAGGATAGTAAAACTGCAAAATGGAAAGGCATGTTGTGGCTCCCATTTGCCATTTTTGTGTGAGTATAGGGTCTGTCACAAAACTCTGTAGGGTCTCTTCTGTTGTGCCCCATTTTCCCCTTCTCTGAGTTCCCATTAGAAGAGTGGATGAGGATGCGACGGGCAGGAGTTAGAAGGAATAGGTTGCTCTTCTAAAGCCCCTGTGGTTGTGCTCTTGGGGAGCTGACCTCCGCGCTGTGGATTCTGACCTTGTGAAATACTCAACAGGAAAAGACCTGAACAGAGCCATCAAGGACAGCTCAATCAAGGTGTCTGACTGTCTGCAGCAGCAGTCGGCAGAGCGGGGGAATGGATGGACATGTTAAACATTAATAGAAAGTATATTAAAGGACTTCCGGTTTAAAATGGCGGGTTGAATTCACCCGTTTATCTTCTCGCCTTCTCAAAACCTTGCTACCATGACAGTAAAGGGACTCTGGAGTTATAAACTCCACAGGGACAAAGAAAGAGAGTGGAGAACGGAAGATGGCAGGAGAGAAATGTCAGCCAGATTTCGAAAGACGGAAAGTGAATGAACCAGGTGATAATTGGCTGGGTTCCAGAACCTTCCCATTAGCCTAGGACTCTCTGCAACCCCACAGACGATAGCCTGCCAGGCTCCTCTGTCCATAGGATTTCCCAGGCAAGAATACTGCAGTGGGTTGCCATTTCCTTCTCCAGGGGATCGTCCTAGCCCAGGGATCGAATCTGCGTCTCCTGTGTCCCCTGCATCACAGCTGCTGGGCCATCACGTAGTCCCACTTCAAAATGCAAATGAACATTCAAGCATCACCATGTATATGAGCAAAGCCTCTAAGATAAATTTCAGGCATGTAAACAGAGGAAAAAGGAGGAGCTCTAAGGAAATAGACTGTGTGGCATACAAGAAAAAGTTATCAAGTGTTCTGAAATATCTTCAGTGGATTGTAGCTCTCATGAATAAAATGCACACAACAGTAAATAACTTTTGGAAATTGAAGGATAGAGTGCAACAGTTAAAAATTCAAATAATGGTTTAGAAGATGATCGGGAAAATTCTCCCAAAAAATAGAACAGAGGGGTGGAAAAGAGACAGATGATGAAGAGAAAATATTAAGAAAATTAAAGATACAATATCCAAACAATAGGTGTTTTTTAAAAACAACAGCAATAAAAACTAGGAGTGATAAAGGGGATATAAAAAAGTTATCCAGGAAAATTTCTAAAGCTGAAGAAGACCAGCTTCAGGAACCCATTAGTTACGCAGACAAGTCCACACCAAATTACATCATAAAATTTCAAATCCTAAAAATTTTGCAGAGAGAGATTTAAAAAGTATCATCACACATTACAATAGCCATGATGAAACCTGGAAGACAATACTTGTCTTCAAAATGCTAATGCAAAAGTATCTCTTGTAATTTCATAACTAGCCGAATTATTACTCAGGAATAAAAATATTTTCAAACTTGCAGTCTCTCAAAAATTGAAACATCAGACCCCCTTTCTCCAGAAAAAGAGACTTTTTTCTTCTCCAGATACAGGGGGTACATCTGTCTAAGAGTGAGACCAGCCAGAAGGAAGAAGAGAGGGCACTGGGCGGGGAGGTGGAGCCTTGCTGTCCACCTGCGAGCCCTGGACCCGGAAGTGAGGCAGGTGCGGGCAGCGCTCGGCTCACGCTGGCCTGTGCAGCCCCTGTTCTCAGGGAACCCTTCTCGCTTGGCCTCAGTCATAAGTTTTTCTGAATTGTGCCAAGCCATGTGGATCTCTCTTCCTGATCATGAGTCATCTTTGTTTATAATATTAAACCATGAAGCACTTTATTTCTAAGGTCTTGCTCCCTTTCCCTGTAGGTTTTGTGTTTCTCTCCTGCATACAATCCTGTCCTTCCCAAAGGGTTAGTTAAAGCTCCTCTTGGACAGAAAAGGTGAGTTCCTGGATCCACCTCCCCCTCACAGCCAGTTGGCCACCAAGTTGACTCATTTCCCCTGCTTGCTCCTCCCACCTTCTCTCACTGAAATCCCTGCGGATCTTGCTTTCAGATTCACTCCTCTAGGGTCAGTCCTCCACACAGATGCTCAGCCATTCTAAAATGCCAGTCGGATCATGACCTTTCTTCCTGTTTGATACACTTTGACTGCTCTCGGCGGTAGTGGAGCACAACCCAGCATCCTTAACACATCACGCAAGACCTGGCCCCGCGCCCCACCTGAGACCACCTGAAATCACTTGGAGCTATTTCAGACCCTATGACTGCAAACCCCGAACCCTTAGCCTGGTGTGCCCACCCCTTTGTCTGACACGTTCCTGTGTGTCCTTCTACAACCAGCACAGATAATTCCTGCTCTGTGAAACTTTCTCTGGTCCTTCTCTCCCCAAACAGGGACTGCTAGTCGCCTCCCCTAGTGCCTGTCCTCTGTTAGAGCGCTTACTGTGTCTTTCACAATCTCTTGTGACACGGCAGCTTCCCACGCTAGGTGATGAGCTCATTTCTGCGGCCCCAGATTGAGACAGGCTCTGTCCTTGGTGGATAACAAATACTTGGTGACGGATCAGTGAGTTCTGTTCTAGCACCTACTTCCTAGCACATCCGTGGAAATACATCTCAGTAGGTGTTTAACAAAATGAATTGAAGCTTCTTTACTCTCAGTAGGGTGCATCTGCTGGCTTCGTCTGTCCCACATCCACTCCTCATCCTGGTGCTAGAATGATGAATTTTTCAGGAAACTGTCTCTCCCGTGGTCTCGGCTGCCTCTCCCTTGTCTTCCCAGCTCACGAAAGCTGACTATCAAATTGTTAGCAACCTGCGAAGTCATTTGAGATTGTGCAGGTAAGTTTGAAATCAACCACAGTGGGAATGTTTGCACATAGAAATGTAATATATTCAGAAAGATTAAAACTAACACATCTAAAGGGATTCCATAGATATCGTTACTTAAAGTGATTTGTTCAGACTCTTTGCAACCCCATGGGCTATATAGTCCATGGAATTTTCCAGGCCAGAATACTGGAGTGGGTTGCCATGCCCTCCTCCAGGGGATCTTCCCAACCCAGGGATCAAACCCAGGTGTCCCGCATTGCAGGCAGATTCTTTACCAGCTGGGACACCAGGGAAGTCCATTATCTTAGGATGAAGCTAAAACAGGTATTTTTTTGTTGTTGTTCGAATTTGTCCATTTCAAGGAAAACATTCAATAAATATACCCATCAGCATTCTTGACTCCAAGAAACAGAAACCAAGTTTGGTTATCTTAGCAGAAGTTTTATTTGTTGGCAGGAAATCAGGAAGTCCCCCCCAAAACAAGAAGACTGGAAAAATGAGCAGGAACCAAGTTACGTCAGAGGAACCACTTCAAGGTCACTCCAGAGGAATTTTAACTCCTGTTAAGACACTATTCTGCAAGTGCCATGGCCGCTGCTGCTACTGGACATTTCTGCCGTTGGGCTCACAGCACTGTCCCAATACCTTTGCCACCATTCCTCACTGAGGGAACTGCTTCTATAGCCCCAAGGTTTAAGTGCAAAAAGATACGAGCCAAGCCAAAACACTGAACAACAGGCATCCCCACATTAGTGGGGAGAGGGAAAGAGTACTTTCTGCTGCTGCTAAGTTGCTTCAGTCGTGTCCGACTCTGTGTGACCCCATAGACGACAGCCCATCAGTCGTCCCTGGGATTCTCCAGGCAAGAACACTGGAGTGGGTTGCCATTTCCTTCTCCAATGCATGAAAGTGAAAAGTGAAAGTGAAGTCAGTCGTGTCTGACTCTTTGCAACTCCATGGACTGCACCCTACCAGGCTCCTCCATCCATGGGGTTTTCCAGGAAGAGTACTGGAGTGGGGTGCCATTGCCTTCTCCTATAGAAGGTCTCAAATGTGACTGTTCCTTGGAGCCATCCGAGGAGCTTTACAATATGCTGCTGCCTGATCCCACCCCCAAGGTTCAGACTGCGTTGGTCTGGAGTATGCCGTGGACAATTGAGCTCTTAAAGCTGTCTGAGAGGTTCGATCGTGCAGTCTGGGTTGAAAAACACTAGGCTAGGCCACCTGACTTTCATAGTGGGCAATTCTCTTCACTGAAAGGAGAATCGGCCTTATCTGAGCCTCTTGCCTCCATTCTGCAATTGATTTCCTTGCTCTCCTTATATGCTCTTGTGCTAATGCTGTTTTCAGCTCTTTCAATTATGCGATTTCCTTATCTTTATACTATTGAGAATACCTTACAAGATTTCTTAAACAGTAACTAAATTTATCTGCCTGTCATTTTGTTTTCATTATCCATGATAGCAATCTCTCGCATAGCTGATGAGAACATATCAAGCGATTGGTTTTAAACAAACAAACAGAAATCCACAGAGTCAACATTTATCCCAAGGTGTATAGGATGCGTGTTGCTTCAGTGGCTTTGGCGTGCTCTGCATCCGATTCAGGCGTTCACTCCGGCCCACAAAGACTTCTCCCCTGAGCCTGTGGTTGGTGCCTGTTACCTACTGCTCCCCTCTTATCACAGAGGCTGGTGTGCTGTTTGCCGGAGTGTGTTGCTGTGGCCCAAGTCGTGCTCCATAATGAAAGCAATAATTCTGAAAACATGCCGAAGGAATAAAGACATGTGATTGTCAGAAGTTCTTCATTTTGAATGGGAATTGCTCATCGCAGTTGACAGTTGATGGCTTTTAGCTGTAGAATGCCTGTAAAAATAACAAGAATTTTAAGAGCCTATCTTCTATCTTGCTTCAGATGAACTTATCCACAAAGCAGGTGAGGATCCGTGGAACACATGAAGAGGTCAAACTCAAAGCTGTGTGGAACTGCAGCTGGGACTCGCCGTGGTTTCCCACTTGGCTATCTGGGCACAGTGTTCATGCATTTCCACTTGCCACCACCTGCCCCAGAGTTAAACTCAGATGATGCAGCTGGCCAGTCCTCTGAGATTCCTCTAACCCAGAATGTCTCCCCCTCAGAATTCCTGATGTTTTGAGCAGATATGTATTTATCATGGCGGGTGCCATAGGCACTGAAGGATCTTTAGCTGCTCTCTCCTGGTCCACAAAATGAAATAGCACATGTCTCTCCCTAAGCTGTCAAGACCAAAACAGCTCTAACCATTGCCAGATGTGCCCTGGGCAGGGGTAAAATCACTGTCAGTTGAAAACCACTGTTCTAATCCTTGCTGAATATTAGAATTACCCTTGACGCCATCCCAATGGAATCAGAATCTTTGGGCACGGATCCCAGGTGCCTGCATTGGAAAAGCTACCCACAGGTTTTAAATCATAGCCCAGGTTGAGAATTTCCATCCTAAAGCAACTGGTCTAATATTGCTATAGAGCTTCTTAAAGTCCTTCTCAGCTATTTTTATAATCGGGCCCTCCACTTAGCAACACATGAGCAACTACTACGTAGAAACAATATTAGCTCTAATGTCAAGTACCGTCTCATGGAATTTGCAGTTTAATGAGGTCATGAGAGTGCGAGGGAAATAAATTGTTTTTCATGTGTGAGTACGTATGGAAAAATACCTAGAAAAAAGACCTAAAAGGAATGAGAAATGAGTGCTGATCTGTGGAAGGAGGGCAGGGGAGTTAATAGGTGGGACCTGGGAAGCTCATCGGGGGTGAAGAGCACATGACCTTTGACAGGACAGGAGAGGAGTAGGGCATTGTGATGTTGTGAAGAGCCTGGTATATTTTTTAATGAAGAGGGTTATGAAGACTACAGTATATGTTCAGCACTGATCTTTTCTAAATACCAGCTTTATAACACACACACCATAAAATTCACCATTTCAAAGTGTACAATTCAGTGATTTTTTAGTATATATACAGAATTATGCAATCGACACCACTATCAAATTTCAAACTATCTTCATTACCTTAAAAGCAAACCCCATACTCATTAGTAGTCACTCTCCATTCACTGCAGCCACCACAGCCCCTGGCAGCCAGTAATCTACTTTCCATCTCTCTAGATTTGCCAATTCTGGACATTCCATATCAACAGACTCATGTCATACGTGAGTCATTGTGTCTAGCTAGCTGGGAAGCATCTGAAAACAAAGCAAAGCAAAATGAAAGGGAAAACAAAATCTCCCTCCCAAGAGACAATTTAGCCTAGAGCCCAAGAGATAGGCTTTGGCACCAGACAAAATTTCAAATTAAATCAAGTCCTAACCCTCTAGCTGTTTGATCTACAGCAGACACCATTGGACGACCACCCAACACCCTTCTCAATGTCCAGCTCTCACCATAGAGATGGAAAGTCTAAGTAGCATTGTCCCAGGTCCTCCAGTTTTGCCAATGGAAAGTCTCAGCTCCTAAGAAGGATATTTCCTTCTACGATTAGAGACATACTGGAGGAAAACATCGTGTCAGATTAGAGACATACTGGAGGAAAACATCGTGTCATTTGTCCTCCACTCCCTTCCTTCCTTCCCTCCCTTCCTTCCCTTCCTTCCTTCCTTCCTTCCTTCCATGTGTGAAGGCAGGAAACTCGGACACACGGCTGCTATACTGTGTCCATGAGGGAAAGGCTAAGAAGATCCAGAAATGCCAACCTAGATTCTGATTCTGTTGCCACAGATCCGGTAGCAGCAACTGTCTTCTCAGTGGTTAGTTATGCCTGAAAAATAAGCCCTTGTATGTCAAAGCTCTGTTACTTGGGTTTTAGTTACTGGAAGCAGCAAATTACTGCAACAGAAAGTTACTTCACTTCTGTGCATTATTTCACACACTGGGGCAGAGCTCTCTCACCTGTATCTCAAGAATCCGCTACCATTTGTTGAAAATTGGTTTCCTTTTGGGAGTGTGTCTTCTTTGGGAAAGCTCATGGGATTTGCATCCTGTTCTCCTTTTGCTAAGATAGGAGCCTGTTAGTCAGCCTACACATCAGAAACCCCTCCCTGAAATTTGATTTTTGAGATGGAAAGTTAATCAGAATCCATTCTTCCCAGTGGAAGAACGATGACTAATGAGTCTGTTCCCACCACAGGGCTGATCCTATGTCCATGCATGCCTTCATTCATTCTAAAACTATATTTATTGAGCACCTAATATGTGGCTTCTCTGGTGGCTCAGCTGGTAAAGAACCTACCTGCCAGTGCAAGAGATGCAAGAGACATGGGCTTGATCCCTGAGTCAGAAAGATCTCCTGAAGGAGGAAATGGCAACCCACTCCAGAATTCTTGCCTGGAAAATCCCGTAGGCAGAGAAGCCTGGCACGCTGCAGTCCCTGGGGTCTCAAAGAGCTGGATACGACAGAGCACACATACACGCAATTTAATAGGTGCCAGTGTGAGGACATGGAATTGAAAATATGAGACAAATTCAAGTAGTTTATATCCTAAATAGCTGGTGAAAAGTGAGGTCACTCAGTCATGTCTGACTCTGTGACCCCATGGACTGTAGCCAATCAGGCTACTCCATGCAAGGAATTTTCCAGGCAAGAGTACTAGAGTGGGTTACCATTTCCTTCTCCAGGGGATCTTCCTGACCCAGGGATCAAACCCAGGTCTCCCGCATTGCAGGCAGACGCTATACCATCTGAGCCACCAGGGAAGCCCCAAGTAGCTTACATCCTAGGACTATAAACGCATCTGTGTCATATATAACATGAAGTGGTGATGAGGCTGTGAAGAAAAAGTAGACTGAAGGGGATAGATTGTGAGAGAGATGGGGAAAAGGTGACTTCTCTTTTGGAGGGTGATCAGAGAAGGCCTCACTAAGGAAACTATGTTTGGACAGAGAAGCTATCTGTGTCGTATATAACATGAAGTGGTGATGAGGCTGTGAAGAAAAAGTAGACTGAAGGGGATAGATTGTGAGAGAGATGGGGAAAAGGTGACTTCTCTTTTGGAGGGTGATCAGAGAAGGCCTCACTAAGGAAACTATGTTTGGACAGAGAAGCTCTGGCAAAAGTGTTCCTGGCAGAAGGCAGAGCGAGTGCAAAGGCCCTGAGGCAGGAGCCTGCTGACTATGTCTGAGAAACAGGAAAGAGGAAGTCAGTGTGGCTGGAGCAGAAGGGTGGAGTGGAAATGTGATTGATGAGCAGGCAGGGGGAGAGGCAGGACCCAGATCAAATCAGATCAAGCCACTCACCAAACATGAGCAAACGTTTCACCTTAATCCCTCTGGCTGCTGGTTGTCGTAGCCTGAGGGGAAGGCAGGGAGGGGCAGCAAGGAGTGACGGCAGTATTTCCGGTGAGAAATGATGGTGCCTAGGATCAAGGTTGTCTCCGTGGGGTGAACGGGAAGTGATCAGATACCATGCATATTTAGAAGGTAGAGCTAACCAGGTTTACCAAACAACTGGATGTGAAGCGTGAGAAAAATGGGAGAGTCGAGGACAATTCCACCCTGATGGGCTGAGGAGCCATTTGCTGAGGGGGAGGGCCACAGGAAGGACCGGATTTTTGGTAGACAGGGTGATGACAGACATCACGATGGTGGTCGTCACTGTGGGC
Organism: Madoqua kirkii; assembly: GCA_006408675.1. Lineage (NCBI taxonomy): Eukaryota > Metazoa > Chordata > Mammalia > Artiodactyla > Bovidae > Madoqua > Madoqua kirkii. The sequence goes on along the minus strand of SJYC01110923.1, from coordinate 1,665 downwards.
CTTCTGGGGCTTCCTCGTGGAAAGTCTAGTCTCTCTGCTTTCCCACCATTCAGAGCTTCCAGCATCCTTCCAGTCATTTGGCTGAAATTAACCAGAGTTCGTTTCTATTATTTGACACCAAAACCCCTTAACTGATACAAGGGGCTCCCTTGGCCCTTGAGTGTCAGCACAGGAAACTAAACCCCATTCTGACTGTGGGAACATGTTCTGAGCAACAACTAACAAATTCACAAATGAACTTTCGGACGCCACCCACTTCTCAGCAGGAGGCTGACTTTTCCTCTCCCAGTGTCTCTCCTCAGAGAGACAGCTTCTGCCAGTACAAGGTGGGGAAGTGTCAAATACTATTAAAACCTGATTGCTAATTCAAATGCGATTGTGCTTGATATGCTTGTCATGTAAAAGTGTGCAATGTAGCTTAATAAAATTGATAGAACTCCCTTTGAAGATATTTTTGTCACAGAGGCACTTAATAAAACTGTTTCCATGAGGCTCCTCTGCCTCTTCAATATTTTGCTAGTGACACATGTGAGTGAACTAGTCCAGAGCCTAGCAAAGCATGTTTCCCAAAGAATGTTGGAGCGGAAGGAGGAGTACTAGATTCTTCCTTTTTATTTCTTGTCGTTAGGAAGTTCTCTACCAACTGCCCGATGATACGGTTCATCTGGTCACTGGGAAACCAAATCAAAGCTGTTTTGCTTCAGAATCAGACGCGACCACAGAGGTTGCTGTCACTAACTCAAAAATAGCTGATTATAAACACCAAGTCCAAAAATTAATCTGTTCAAGGAAATGTTTCTTTTCTTCCTGCCAACGTCCAACAAGTGTTTTCAGCCTGGGACCCAAGAGAACCGCAGATTCCCATTCACTAGCAAGATGGTGGAACTTGACCCCCATCTTTGTTTTTCATTTGTTAGTTTTCCCATCTAATGTTTTAAGTTGATATACTATAGTTTCCTTCTTATTCAATTCAAATTTTTTTCTGTTCCCCCCCCCATGTGACGTGTGCTCTTATTTCCCAGACCAGGGATTGAACATGCGCCCCTGCAGTGGAAGCTTGGATCCTGACCACTAGACCACCAGGGAAATCCCAACTCCCATGCTGGGATGCAGCCAGCATAGGACAGAAGTAAGTGACTTCTTAGTGGTAAAGCTGACCAACTTTGGAAGGATACTGACCTGAGTTCAAAGCTGGGTGGTCTTGGGAAAATTCTGTCATCCTGGATACTCAGTTCCACATCTGTAAAATGGGGCTGGTATGCTACTGCAGTGAGAAGTGGTACTCCCTTGAGTGTAAGTAACAGGAAATCCTATTCAAATGGGTTTAAGAAAAAGGAGATTAACTCGGATATTTGAAAATATTGAAACTAGAGCTAGCTTCCACCCCAGTCACTTTGGTAGCTCAAAAATCTCCTCAGTTCAGTTCAGTTCAGTCTGTGTCTTGGCTTTGGCCTCCGCTGTATCAGCTTCACACTCAGGCTGACCAGCTGCAAATGGGGGCAGGATGGTGGCCGGGAGCTCCTGGCTTTTGTGTTTTTCTAATGAAAATCATGATGATGTCATCACTAATCTAGAGCTAGACATCTTGGAATGTGAAGTCAAGTGGGCCTTAGAAAGCATCACTACGAACAAAGCTAGTGGAGGTTATGGAATTCCAGTGGAGCT